>JZLH01S0411251.1:708-14165 GCA_001188425.1 Eucidaris tribuloides | reverse complement strand
CTATCTATCTATCTATCAAAGCTAGCCAACTGATTTCAACGAAAAATGACTAATATTACTGATAAAGTTTTAACACTTTGGATGCTATCGGCCCACCAGTTCGCCGAGAAGACAATCAGTCTTATATCATACCAAAATTTGCAATCTGCCTTTACTCAATCAATCCATTTCTTCCGTGGTCTACCTCTGGGTCTCGATCCACAGGTTCTTCCCTCCAGTGCAAAATTAGGATATCTTTTAGGATCCATTCTTATGATGTGACCATACCCTTTAATTCGAATGACAAACGTCACTGAAGCTCTTACTAATATATGAAGACGCATCGAACCAATTCAATGAGTTTGGATTTTTACAGAGAATCGTACATTTTTGAAAGGGTTATACACATACATGAAAGTCCAAAACAATTCAGTCCCTAGAGAACACGCATGGATTTTTAGCCCAGCACCAAATGTGTTGAGGCTTGATAGGCCCCCTTTAAATGAAAAGCACGCTGTTAAATCCTCAACACCCCTATCTGTAAATTGGGTGTGGTAGTACCTGATTAGTTGTTCTCTCTCCTGATTTTTAAAAGCACTAAATAATTGTTAAATTACAATTTTTCAGGGCTTCATTTTAAAACCTTACTAAAGCAGTGTCAGCAATTTCCAGGGTAATACCTGCATTTCCCATCCATGGGGGAAATTCTGGGAAATACAGGGAAATACCTGGGAAATACTGGGAAATACGTGGGCAATACCTAGCAGTGTACAAGGTCAACCTAGAAGGTCATTAATGCCCTTCATTTGGGCTCTTCTCACACAAATCCAATTTGAACAGATAAATTTCAGATGAAAAGCGGTTAGAAATATCTTTTCAATTGTCAGTCATATTAACTTAATTCAGTGTTATTTCACATACAGTACTACACTGTACATTATTCAAGTGCTGCATACAAGATCAGCAACTGTCTCTGGGGTATGCTATTTTAAGAGTACTGGATTTATGGAGCAATTAATCTATATTTGCACACTGAAATAATTTGAAATATTCCAAAATAAATGCAGCTGATTTTTAGATTTTCCTACTTGAAGTATTGATTTGGCTGTGTCAGAAATTTGTTCCACCAATTACAGTGAGTCCCTACTAGTTCCCCACCACCAGTTAAGTTAGTTTTTTTTTTGCTGTATTTTATGTTGAATGACACTTCGTGCATAACAATCTTTGTTTTAGTTATTATCCTTCAATAAATAATCTTTTTGTGGTATATCCAATTTTTGTCAAAAATAGCAAGGCGGTATTAAGTTACCGGTATTTACCACCCGGTATTTACCGCCCCGTATTTACCGGCCAACCCAGTACTAAAGACACTTAAAGCATGGAGGATTATGTAGCTCACACGTTTTAAACTGTGGTCATTGTTTAACTTGTGTCTTTAAAGCAACTACAAAAGGTGTTTATTTGAATCTAAATTTATTCTACTTTTTCGCAATTCAGCCCATTTTGCCTTCCATAAATATTCACTTTACTATGGACCACAGAAATTCAAATTGCAGTCAGAGAATACTTCCTCAGCAGGCAAAATGTCAAATAGTATGATTTTTGTCAATTAATTTAAAAAAATTGAATCTACAAATCACAATATTCAATAAAGCAACATCACTTGTTGAAGTTAATTTTACAAATCTCAGAGTGCAACCTATTTTAAATGGATATAGGTTTTCCCCTGTTTGGAAAATTAGTAAATTCCATTTACATTCGTTTTTTGTCTGATGTGCTTTGATCTACATTAAACAAAAAGACTTGAAATAATTAAATAATATCCGTTATATGTAAAATGCAAATGTAATTTGTTTAGCTGACATCGTGGCATCTGTACAGTAATTTGTAACAAACAAATCTCGCCGGTAAATTTAATTTATTTGTAAATTAACAAACAGATATATCTAATACCCAGATTGTAATAATTATTTTAACAGATGCAGTGACAACTTCACAAGTTTCTGCAAACATTACGTGGATCTTGGGCGGTTTGAGCCTTGTTTTGAATGTAATCCTCTTAGCTGTCATGCTTGTTTTGTGGTGAGATAATTTGTGCATAATTTTTTTTGTTTATTTTGCATTTCATGTTGAAAGATGCGAAATAAACTATGAATCAAGTAGTAAAATAGCTGCATAAGGCTAACTATTCAATTAAGATGTACAACTTTGCGTAGGCTAATATTACAGCTATAATATCCTGACTCATAATTAATGAAAATTGATTCATATGACTTCAGTATCATGTCTTCTTCAAATGTTGGTTCATTTTTCAACAAAAATATTATGGAAAAAAACATGGGACTTAATAAAGGAGAGTTTGTGAAATGTCTGATAAATCTCACCTCTTTGGAGTTTTCTCCCCTTTTTTTATATTATAGATCATAGATTATTGCTTACAGACTTTTAAATTTAACGGAATGATGCGACGCCGCTACTGTGTCATGGGAGTCACAAACGGGTGTGACGAATGTCAAGTCACAATTAGACAAATAAAATGATTCTTGCTGCGATTAATATTCATAATGAACTGCATATTGCGCGGTAACATCTAAGGTACTTAATTCGCCAATCGTGATTAAAGTTATATAGATTTCTACATATATATATTTGAATTTTTCGAGTAATGTCATGAAACCCCATTGGAACACAGTCACGTGAGTCACACCATACACAGCGAAATATGTTAAACAGGATTAATCACTGATTCCAGTATTACAGTGCATTCCATTGCAGTGCCTCAAATACTCATTGAGCTTTTGAATTTTGGAATGTAGAAGAAATAATGAAGATTTGTATTTCCTGTATTTTAAAGGAACCTGAAAAATAACTCAATACACAGTGGCGGATCTAAGCGGAGGTAGGGGGTTTAAACCCCCTTGGGCTGCCAAGTGAAAAGGTGATATGCATGGAAAACGCCATCATGTTTAAAAAGCATTGGAATGCGCTACAAAACCATTAAACCTAGCATAAAAATGCTATTAAACATACAGGCAAATATATATGTTTTATGTAATTTCCACAGTTTCAAACGTGGCAAACCTATCGCGAGGCCCACATCAGATGACACGAGGGTAGACCAAACTTATCAAACTTACCCGTTATCATCCCAAGAAGACGACGTTTACGAGGTATTACAACCGGATGGGAAACCAATGAAGACCTGCCAGGAGACTTCTGAACTGTACGAATGTCCCATGGATGCCTCGGAGATTTATGAAAATCCAACGGAAGTTACTAACGATTACCGTTACTATTGGTCACCATAGTGACACCCTATACCCTCATCCACGATATTATGTCATAAAACCAGTGCTTAGTTTTGTTTCATCAGACAAATTTGTCACCATTCTTTCTTTAAGTATGATATGTAACAACACACATCGGACTGCAACATCAAACTTACCAAATCATTGTTTAGAATGGCATGGTGATTTTATAAGAATAGCAAACACATACAGTAATAACCAAGATTAATATAACATATGCATGCAACGTGTCAAATCAAGGAGTCACGTAGTTATGGGTTTCTCCCATCTTACTTAAACGCAATCAAATTTTGCATCTCTAATGTTCAGTTACATTTTTTAGGAACACTATTATGTAAACTCCTCAATCAAAGTTTGGAAATCTGAGTTTGATCGATTATTTCTGTATTTTTATAAAAAAAAATAAAGTAATAATCAAAGTATGTTTGGTATCATCAAAAAGCTTATTTAATTTCTTTAAAATGATACCCTACTTGGTCTTATTATGCAGTATTTTAAAATATGGGATAAAGTGTAAATTGAAAAGCTGAAAAATGAACACCGGTGGACATGAAGAGCCTATAAAGATCATGTTCTTTTGTATAGAGTTATGTCCTTTTGTCCTCAGCTGGTCAGCCATGAATGTCAATTTCAGTAGGAGGCCAAGTAGCCCCTGCCACTTCGTTTATGACTTTGAGATTATTAGGGTTTGCAAAATGACCCAGATGTGGTAAGTCACTCAATTTTTCTTTGTTGGTGAGTGAGTTTCTCAGTGTCTCTTTGGTTGATAGGCATTCTAACATGAGCATGGATTGAGACAAATTTGTGCGCAAGCTAACAAATAACAAACAAACAGACAAACACATATCAAAGTCTTAAACAAATGAAAGTGTCAGGGGGCCATGGGGCTGCTATTGAAATTGGCATTCATGACTGACCAGCTGAGAACAAAAGACATGACTCCATACAAAAGAACATGTTCTTAATTGACTCTTCATGACCACTGGTGTTCATTTTGCAGCTATTCAATTTACACTTTATCCCATAATTCAAAAAAAATGCCCTTTCGCCGATAGTGTGATCATGCCAAGCAGGCAATCATTTTAAAGGAAATTGAATTATCTTTTTGATGATACCAAGCATGTATTGATTACTACTGAGAAAATGGAGAAATAATCGATCAAACTCAGATTTCAAAACTGTTTTATATGCGTACGTCACTCTATCTATCTACCGATCTATCTATCTATCTATCTTTCTATCTATCTATCTACCTATCTATCTATCTATCTATCTATCTATCTATCTATCTATCTATCTCTATTTATCTTTCTTTCTATCTATCTATCTAGGTTTGTGATTTTGTGTATGTGTATGTGTTGAGTGTTCACACACATAATGTACGTCGGCTTCTCTATCGTCATGTATTTGGTTGAAATAAGTAATAATGGTTTATGCAAGATGAAATAATGTAGAAGAATGTTAAACAAGATTTACATATCTGTTATACCCTATGGATTTGGGGACGTATCATGTAAATTTGCAAACGAAATGTATGCCCGTGATCGGAGGTGAGTGTTTTTACCATGGTTGATATGTAAAGGATAAATTGTCTTTCGCAGAAAATATGTAATCTGTATCACTGCTTAGACGTTAAATATTCATATTTACACAGAGTGAGCACAATAACTTGGTTTTAACGATTGATGCATATTTTTTAATGTTGTTTATCTGCGGGCTTACTAAATACTTTCACTTTTACCTCGGAAATCCGTTGAAAACGAAAAAAATATTAATGCCACCCTTGATGAACTGGACAGAATATGAAACACAAATTCTTTGCAAACACACAAATTAAAACTTATAAACTGTACCCTGTTAGTTAACATTAAACCGAAGGTATAGGAATCGCTTTGGGGGAATGTGGCATTGTGTTCCTTATCCATTATGTTGTGCTATTACCAGCGCATGCCTAAAAAGTAATTCATTTGGATAGATGGGGAAAAACAAGTGCACTTAATATCACTTTCTGCATGTGACTACATTTAACAGTTCAAAGGACATACAACGGGAGGATGTACTAGTCACAAAGAATAAGTGTGACCTGTCACCACGATACCCTGATAAATTCGCACATTATTATATAAACATAGAAAGGAAAATACTTTGGGTGAAAAATATAAATATTCCAACTTTTGAAAGATGTAAAGGTCATAAAACTCTTGATTTTTAAGAACACTTCAACTTCATGCATTATATCTTTATTACGATGTTTGGCACATTCCTTACCTTTGGGTTGTGCGACTTTTCAGGGGTATCGTGGTGATGGGTCACAGATGCCAAATCCAACTTTTATCCTTACTATTGGTCATATCACCATGTGAAATGATAACGACAAATTGACTTTTGATGAGGATATGATCAGATCAACTTAATGAAACCATTAATGAAATTATTATTATAGTAATTATCATTATCATTATTATTTTGTTTTAATTTTACCATTCCTTGTACAATTTATTAGGACGTAGTTTGTACGAGTAAATGTATATACACTCAATATATAATGTTATGGGATGGGTTTTTTTTTTGGGGGGGGGGTCGAGGGGATCCGTGTCCTTACATTTACATGAGATTATTAATGAAGCATGTCTACGGTCCTAACTCACAGTTGCATGTACTGTTAAACAAAAACTAAAGCAACTTGACCGTGTCACGGTTGATGGGTATGCCTCTGAAATCCCTTGACAATAAAAGAGGAATACCAGGCTGCCAGATAGCCACATCACTGCTAATTACATTTATACCGAATGTTAGTTTAGACTGCCCCTCACCCCCACCCCACCCCACCCCCAAAAAGTAAAGGGAACAAAATGGATATCCCATTTTACTACTTTGACCATGTTGTCTACAATTTTCCATATGCCGTCTTAACACTTTGGGTGCTAACGGCCCACCGCGGTGAGCCGGTGCACCGGCTCGCCCGCGGATAACCTCAATGGGGTACTATCGGCGAACCGGTTCGCCGAGAAGACAATCAATGGCACATCTTTTAACTCGAATAATAAAACATCCTATAAACATATTCCTATTAATAGTATTTCTTGTAAAATAAAGAAACATTGAACCAACTTAATGGGCAAAAATGGCTTCTTCTCGATAGCATTTGGAATTTTACTAAAAAATATATTTTTTTGAAAGGTTATACCATGGACCTACTAAGTACATAACAGTCCAGTCTCTGGTAATGTAGATTTTCAACCCAGCACCCAAAGTGTTAAGGTGGATGGAATGTTCAATAAGAAGAAAATAGTGTATCAACTCAAAATCTCTTATCGAAAAATTGTATTATTACATTTACGTAGGTTATAATTATGTCATCATAAAAATTTATATATTGGATGTTTTACTGATTGAAATGGAAATTATGCATATACTTTGAAATGTTACTTAAGTCACCAAATGCATACTTCCATGTCCAAAAATGACGTGGTCCTGATCGTTTTATTAAATGTAATAATTATGCAGTGAAGATCATCATCAGCATGACATTCACTCTCCTTCCTGAATAGTTGCATTGGAGACTGAGAAATGTTAGAGAAATGTTTCATTACTTTTATGTATGTTGTTATGGCAAATTAGAGATTTAAATACAATGTAACTTTGTCAGTATTTCGGAATTTTTGCTCAATGCTTGCATGACTAACTGAATGAATGCTTGAATGAATGAATGAATGAATGTGTGTGTGTGTGTGTGTGTGTGTGTGTGTGTGTGTGTGTGTGTGTGTGTGTGTGTGTGTGTGTCCTTGTGTTTGTGTGTGTGTGGTTCGTAGTGTGCTACATTGTCGGGTGAATGTTTGTAGAACATGACATTGTGGGGATATTGTTTGCTGTGAGGTTAAACCCACAATGTTGACATTGTGGGGTGATATAGCCTTCGAGTGCATGCGATCGACATACAAACACATGACATCACCTTTTTGCTAACCCGCCTAAAGCGCCCTCTGTTTAACATATTAGGTGTCGTGTTCTTCAAGCACAATCGCCAAATGTAGCTCTGGTAATGAACACACACACACAACACGACACACACACACACCACACACACACAACACACACCACACACGCACACACACACACACTCACAGACGTAGTACGCACGCACACCGCACCAAACGCACCCATGTATTTCATTCTTTTTTTCCAAACACCTAATGGCATAAAAAATAGGTATTTTTTGGTATGTAACATATACCATACTTATGTGCATGCATGCGTGCACCTAAGTTCTCATATATGCCTTTGAACATAAATGTTCACATATACTCGTACGCAAATCAACGTGTGAAAAAAGGGGGAAAACATTTACTATATGATTGCCATTGTGTTTTCATCTAACCTCTGCCTTGCAAGAGTTTTGCTCATTACACCAGTGAATGGAACAGCATACAATGACGCAATTCAAAAAATTGAGTAAGAAAAGACGATTATGTAAACGACCGTTACCCCCCCCCCAAAAAAAAGGCCTAACGTGGTAAGATGGACTATTTTTCTTTTATCATTTCTTTTCTTTACGTTGTTACACTCTAAATTACTGGGATTTAAATTTATCCTGAATGGCTGTGGTTAAGGACCAGTCATTTTTTTTATTTAGATTAAAAAAAAATTAAATCTTCCCATCTCTCCCTTTTATCTCATATAAATATTCTGCTTTATTTTCTTTAACTGTACAGATCTTCCCAGTCAATATACGCCGTGTTATATATTCAAGATTTTCAATTCTTTGTATATCCGTTTCAATAGGGGCGTAATATTCACAGGTAAAATTTGATTCGATTGAGGACACTCAGTGTGTAATTTTTAAATGACATCAATGTTATTGTATATTACAAACTGTATCTGAATTTTTACATATTCTTACAGCACATTTGATTATTTTGATTTCAGGTAAGTTTAAAAATTATCTTTATTATCTTACGTATAGCTACGGCTATGTAGGCCACGTTTATGTTGTCCTATTGAAATATTTTACTTGATTGGTTTTGGTTTGTGTTTATTTCTGTATTGGTTTCGAAATTATGTGTCCGGAAAAAGTTTTGCTTATTACAAGCCATCCAAACTTTGAATTAAATTACCCATATTCAGTGTAAACTACACATATACTCAATTCAAATACTTAATTCAAAATTAATGATTGGTAATTCTTTTTCTCTACGTCGCTGAAACAACAACATCAAATTGTATTGCTAATGATAAAAGAACCAGTAACTGACGCCACAGTACTCCTTGAAGTACATGTACTACTACCTGTACATTCTTTTAAGTGTAAAACTACCCCTAATCTGCTTTGAAAAGGCGGAGAAGCTTTCCAAGCTGGGCATATAATGTATGATAGCGTGAAGTTATTTGGATTTTAAAACCACTTCACTTTATTGTGTCAGGGTCATTTTTGAATGGGAAATCGTCATGTCTTTCACAGTCCCACCATGGAGGTACTAAATGCATTTAATATAACTCCATGGTTCGACGAGTTTACAAACTCCGTAATACTGTCTGAGCCTTTCCACTGACCTGGATGAATTGAATTGGTTTCGAACGCTAATATGATGAGGCAAAAGTATGTTGTACTCGAACCGTTGGGTACGTAACTGATCTTTTGCTCTCCGATTCTCGTTCGTAGAACATGTATGCAAGGTTATAATGGGCTATATAGCGCAATAGATGATCCCATCTACTTTTTTTCTGACTTCAGCTCTTCTCTTCTCAAAGTGAGTGGTGAAATCATTGCGGGATGTCTCAATAGATGGTGAAAAGACAACATGCAAGTAGGCGTGGACATTTTACTGGCTGCGCTGTGTATAAGTGCTATTCGAGCACAAGGTGAGTGGCATTTTGTGTTCTGTAACCGTCTAGTTATTTATCCAACTTACACTAAACTTAGTAAGAGCGAATTACAAGTACAATTATTATAAATGTAAGATTCTTACTACAAAATTAATACTTAAACAAGGAGTATCCCGATTGCTGTTTCCACAATATGAAATAGATATAACATAAGTAACACTGTTGACCTTGAGAATCAGACTAGTATCTATATATACTGGCACACAACGTGCATTTTCACGGGTCATTGGACCAATTCAATATGAAGTACATGGAACGTCGATAAAATATAATAAGTCCTTTCAATTCATGGCTTCCAGTGTAGTTTCTGGTATAACATGGCACCCCTAAGTAACCCTCATTCTATAACTTGTTTAGAACTTACCTTTATAGAAAAAAAAACTCATATGGGAAGTATAATTATATAGTTATATAGATCGAATATTACATAGAGTTGGACGTAAAATATTTAACAATAAGGGTAAACCCTTCTCATCAAGCACTTCCATACTAACCCATAGCAGACAAATAAAAAGTTTTACTGCATTAGCCGTTTTAGGACTTTTTGGAGATTGTTATTCATGGGTCACATTAATATAGGACATTTTATTACTCCATTTGTTTATTTTTCCATCGGTTGGTCTGACAGGGTTGTCGACATACATGTATACATTATAATGTTCCAGCCCAAGAAAGTGAAGGAAATATGTGTTTATTATCGTTGTGTCTTGATTTTCCCACCCAAACATTATACGCTCACGAAGCAAATAAGCTAAAATAATTTACAACGTAGGGATTTATGTAAACTGTTGTCTCTGACAAAGCCTATTAATGGTAAAAAAAAAAATTGTGCAATGCTTCGTATTATAACTTAGTAACAATTACATCCGCCAATTGCGACATACTTGTATAACGCTGCTTGACCCAAAATTATCATGTTGTGTAGCTGGGGTTATGATATCGGTATGTTTTCGTTTTCTTGCATGAAAAATCTTTGGTTCCTGTGGGTTTTTGTTTGTTTGTTTGTTTTTGGTGAAATGGAATTCTGTGAAATGAAATGTGAAATAAACATAAAATACATATTTTAAAAGAAAAACAAAGTGTTTTAGCAGTTATTGATCCCCAACTTTGTTCAGTTATCAGAGACTGTAGGGCTTTTATGCTCATTTTACATCATGCACCCGCGTGATATACTGTTAGCAAACATAAATTATCTCTGGGTTCTAATGTGTCCCATTAAAAAAGAACTACTTCTCCCCTTGCACTTTAAAGAATTGACAAAAACAAATTGCATAAGCACAATTATCTTCTGCTGCCATTTACAACCATTCAAATTGCTGCTATAATAGATTAATATTTAAGCTTATCACATTACTGCTTTATTGTGCATGCGTCTCTCGTAGAAACATAAGATTTGAGAATATGGAACAAGTTTGAATAAAAGAAATGCATCTTTTGTTTCCTCAAGGCTCGGAATCAGACCAAATTTATACTAATCTTCGTTTGGTCGATGGGGATGCACCCAGGAGAGGACGCGTGGAGATTTACAAGAACGGGGCGTGGGGGACGGTGTGCGATGACTCGTGGGACATCAACGATGCCAATGTCGTGTGTAATCAGCTCGGATTCCCCGGTGCTAGTCAAGCAACGACGAACGCCTACTTCTGGTATGGATCGGGAAACATTTGGCTGGATGACGTCGAATGCGAGGGCACGGAATCTTCCTTAGACGATTGTCAGAACAACGGCGTCGGAGTACACGACTGTCAGCATTCTGAAGATGCAGGTGTTATCTGTAACCATGGTAAGAATTGTTTTTACGGACAAAAATAGAGGTTATTAGGACTTTCCATTGAACCAGAGGTCTCCGAGACAAGTAGGTCGAATCCCGTCTGACGTAAATTATGTTAACTGCACAATTCGAAAGAAAATGTAGCGCCAATATATTATTCACCAAAAACTAGTCCCGTCAACTTGTCTCTCAGCATGAGAGAAAGTAGTCTGGCTTCCAGACGCAAGAACTTATCCTATTTCCTGGAGAAATTAGGCCTACTATCATCAGTTAACTGTCTGGAACAAAGACTAGTTTTCTGAAGTCGTAGGCGGGTGCGAGTTTCACTCGCAATGCTTCTCGGAGGAAGAAAAAGCCGAAGGGTCTGGAATCGAGACTAGAAGGAAACCCCTGTAGGAGTTGGGCAAAATTTGCAGTTTATCAATGTGAATGTTTCCCCACTGATAAACGCACTTCATGTCATGTTCTATTTATGTGATTGTATTTATTACAAAATGTTCTGAATGTTCCATTCTATTTAATGATATACTGTGACCTGGAACATCATGCCACAAATGCAAGACCTACTATGTCAACTATGTCAAATCTATAGCTTATGATTTTGTCCTAACCAGAAATTGGTTTGTCGAGTATATTAGAAATGTTTGGAATATAATATTCCAGAAAACTTATCACGTATAACATAAAACATAAATCAAATTATTAGGAAATTTGTTAGGGGCGTCATTCCCACCTCTTAAAATCTAAGGGTACTGCAGCACCAGCTCCCATCAGATGCCTGTTCATAGACGTGTACATTTCACCTCGAAGATAAGGAGTTCAAGATTAATCACGATCGTCTACGGGCTTCGATCGTCAGATATATTGTGTACATTGATCCATATTCATTTTTTAACCAATGACAGATTGGGGTTATACTATGATATAGTAATTTTTAATGTATCAGCAGGAAACAGCAGTCAGAGTGATCGTTTTCAAACCGTACATGCAGGAACTATAATTAGAGTCATAATACGCGTTGGTAGTTATCTTGTGTTACACAAATTTTTTGTAATCATCATTTACAAAGTAATTATAAGCACATATAAATGTTTTTTAAGGCTCCAAAACAGTTGTCTATATGTTTTCTGCGGATTTTTTTCCATATACATTGTGATCAGGTGTACGGAGATATTATCGTTTAGCCAATGGTGATATCAGAAGGCGGGCGTGTGGAGTATTTGACAAGAACGGTGAATAGGGGGACGGGATGTGTTGACAATGCGTAGGGATATAGAAAGATGCCAGATGTCGGGTATTCTGCAATGAGGCTCGTTATCGCTGGCCAGCCAGTGCAAGCCACGAACGGACGCCAGATTTGGTCAAGGATTGGGAAACATTTGGCTTACGATGTAGGGTGTTATATGGTAGCGAAGCAAAACTCTGAGCGAGCTGCCAAGCAACGGCCTTGGAGTATACAACCTGTTGGCACCTCTGGAGATGGCAGGCGTTATTTGGTAACGCATGGTGATTGGTATTTTTTATTGCCGTACGCATAAGTGAGATGCCAATGTAGCCCCTCCACATTCCATAAAGCGCGCCATCCTTTTTAACGGCTCACTCATAGGAGTTGAAAAAAAAACTTGCGAAATCATTTAAGTGGGATCTTTCTCTCCTCCTCCTCTTCTTCCTCCTTTCCCTTTCTCCTCCTCCTCCTCCTCCTCTCCCTCTCTTCCTCATCCTCCTCTTCCTCACCCTCCTTCTCATCATCACCATCATCGTCATCACCATTATTCTTGTCATTATCATCATGTAGTAATACTCTTTCTCCTCGTTAAAACTGGCTTCCATCTTGTCTCATCGGTTGTCAAATAGATGTCGACAGCATCAGTAGTTACCTATTTTCCTATATCCTAGATATATCCCCATCCAATCAAAGAATACACTTTACACCGTCATTTTGATTTAGATTTCGTCTTTCCTTTATTGTCATCATTTACGTGCATGTTCCCAAACCACATTATTTTTTATTGAGATACCGGTATGTCACTTTTCCCACCCACAGTTATAACCGTTTTCATTATACATGTACAGCGTGCCCCCCCCCCAAAAAAAAATGCTACACATGCAATCGTTAATTTCTTCAACATCATCCACAAAATGTTATTGGTGATTATTTTATGGCTTAGAACATTCTTTTTCCAACAAAACGATTCCATGATCATTGAATTTGATTAAGGCGTTTGGATTGTAGGGCTATTTTTCTGAGGCAATGTAATTTCCTAAACTTGCTATTTTTCAACTCCAGCGATCATCAGAACACCGAAATATTCTCGCGTAACGACTTCCCATGGAATGGGCTGCACTATCCAGGTGCAATGACAATGTAAGCCATACCATACCATTGTCTTCCGTATCAAAGCGAGGCATTCCAGTCGTCGGTCTCCCCGCTTATTCTATGGCACGCTGTTAGGTGAAAATATTTTGGTTTTCCCAGGTTCGCGGGAGTTGAGAAAGAAACAAATTTCGGAAATTAC
>JZLH01S0411240.1:13756-30104 GCA_001188425.1 Eucidaris tribuloides | reverse complement strand
GATCGCGCGATCGCCGCGAAAATTTGCGTGCGCATAGAGCCGGATGTAAACTACATGACTGTAGAGTAAAATTTTTAAAACAAATATTTTTTTCTATTTTTTAAGTAATTAATTATGCAAATAAGTGTATGAAATTTTGCTTTCGGCTATAAGTCACTAAAAACAGCTAGTAAAATGCTAAGTTTTGGTGAAAATATTCATTTTGACATTTCTAACAATTATGTACAAAAACATTTGCCGAATTGGAATTAATTTCTTATGTATTTTATTGTTTTCTGAATTTCTTATGCATTTCTTTGTTTTTTTGACCTTTTGTTTTCTATTGTTTTTTCAATGAAATTTCTTGGGGACACTTTTGCAATTATAAACAGCATAAAATTAATTCATTTCAACCAGTAAAAGCAAAAATAATAATACATTTATGATTTGTGGCTGAAAACACAATTTCCATTGATTTTGTACACGAAATCACGTTTTTGAGCAATTTTGGGGTTGACATGCAAGTATAAAAAGTCGCGCAGCGTCGTGACGGTACGTCCAATTTTTCGCGAAAAGGGTCTCAAAAGATGCGCAAGACTTGAAAGTAAAAATTTGGCGATCGACGCGGTGAAAAAAAATTTGCGCGGCGGCATGGTCGCAAAATTTGTTGAGGGGGGTCAAATTGACCCCCCCCCCCGCCCCAGTTAATATAGGGTTAACCTTGGGATGGTTATGAGAAAGCTCTTTCAGCAACATCCTCTAGAAATGGGTGATGCTGTACACACCTCCATGCCTTAATCCTCAAAGTCTGCTTTCATGGTGTCAAATACCAGTCTCCTGCTGTTGCAGAAAATCTTGTATTTTATCCTCACAGTGCTGAGCAGAGTCTCTGATGTGCCAAGCTGCATGCAGCATAATGCTGGTTTTTTAATTTCTAGGTCCAATGTGGTGATGATTTGGGCTGTGGAGATTATTTACACCAGCTGCAAATTCATGCAAAAGAGAACGGGAAAATAATGCTACTAAATTAACATTATCAAATAGATTGTGCCTAAATACAATGATGATTTTATATACGTACAAAGGCAGATGACAGTTTGGGTTGATATACTGGGGATTGTGGGCTGGAGAGGCCACCACTAATCAACAATTAATGGGCCCTCTAACAATTGAATCAGGCATTCTAGATACTGGGCATAATCATCTTATACAAATTTCTTAAAAACAGATTATGACAGAAAATGACAAAGTATTTTGTTTTTCTTCAAAAGCCATCCCGCAATAAAATTTTGCTAGCCATCAACCTCATGGCAGGACTAAAATATAATCAATTACTGTCATACTCCTGAGAGGAAAGAAAAATACCTGTGATCAATGTGATTATCATAATTCTGGATCTTCATTCCTAACTTCTTATCACCACATCATGAATCATGAGTGCATTTTCATTCTGCAGCTCATACCCATCACAAAACAAGCAGGCTGGAATAAAGGCATTCCTGTGAGAGAGTTTAACCCTAATATCCACGAGCGGGGCGGGCCATAAATTATTGCCCCCCCCCCCCCCCCCCGACAAATTTCATGATTATTCCGCCATGCGAAATTTTTTGACAGTGTTGTTCGCTGACTTTTTATTTTGAAGTCTCACGCATTATTTAAGACCATTTCTCTGAAAATCGGACGTACCGTTACGACGCTGCATGACTTTTTGTACATGCACGTCAGCTCCAAAATTGCTCAGAAAAGTGATTTTGTGTAAACATCAATGCAAATTGTGTTTTCAGCCAAAAATCATAGATGTTTGATTATTTTTACTTTAACTGGTTGAAATGTATTAATTTTATGCTGTTTATGATTACAAAGTGTATCCCCAACAAAGTACATAGAAAAAATTATGAAACTCGAAAGGTCAAAAAAATAATAATAATTCACAAAATAATAAAATACATAAATTCACTGTGATATGACAATTTTTTCAAAGATAATTGTTAGAAATGTCAGAAAGAGCATTTTCACCAAAACTTAGCATTCAACAAGCTATTTTACGTGATTTATACATGAATATATGATTTTATGCATAAATTTGCATGATTTCGTTTTTAAAAAGATATATGTATTTTTTTGAAAATCTAACAATACAGACTTACAGATAACGTTCAGCTCTATGCGCATGCAAATTTTTGCGTTATCGCACAATCTGCGGTGGAGATCTGATGGGGGGTCTCATTTTGTTCATTGGACCGCCTGGTGCTGATCAGAGAGCTACTTAAAAAGATTCATAACCCTAGTAACATGAATTCATATCTATATAAAACTAACTGTTAGACAAAAAACCATTTACATTGTATGTGACATTTTTATAAAAGATGTAACTTAGTATTTTATGTTATTACCTTTATTGACTCATTTGTCTTTAATGCCACTCACATGTCACTACATGCGATTTCATGAATTTATCTGTATGCTTTCATGTAAACCTGGGATGCACAAATAGTGAACATGGATATCCTGAGTGCAACATGCTTTTTGTTTGTGCCATGTTCCAAAATAGTTGATGATCCACTTACTTTGAGGATAGAGTGACTTTGCCTTGAAGAAATGTCTTCTGCATGGCCTTCATTCTGTAGTCCCAGTCCAATTGGTTGCCCACAACTGAGAAATCAGCACACCTAGAACAGGCAAAAAAAAATATCCTTTGTACTCTGTTTTTATGTGTGGAGGTAATTTCTTTCTAAAAATTAGTCCAAAATGACATTGTAGGAAAGCAAGTCACTGATGTTATAAAATGAGAAAGTTGGTTGAAATCTACTGTAGATGTCTAATTTGTGTTTAACACATTTTCCCTACTGACATTAGGTCATGGTCTTAGTTTAATGGAGTGTCTTAAAATTTGACCCTCCAATCAAACATGTTAGTAAATATCTACACCTACAAATGAAGTAAGTTTTAGAAATACAGAAACAAATGTATATGTGATATTGAAGAGAAAACATAACACTTTTAGATTTTCTTTTTCAATATCAAAGAGTAATGAAAAAAAAAGAATAATAATCACACATGGCACTTTACTAGCCATATTGTATTTTCATGGTGTACATTTAAGTTTCAAGTTAAAGTTCCTCTATGAATTCAGATTAGTAAGTCCAGCAGGTTTCTACTTCTTGAAGTACTATTGTATTATGCCTTCCACACAGTGCTCCTACACTTGATGACCATAAATCTAAATTCATTGCCAACAATTTCAGTGAACATGTGGTATGCCTCGAAGATGGTGGCAAAATTTGTTATGTATAACTAGGAATATCACTGAAGGAGATTCATACCCCCGCCCCATCACGTCCCTGACTTATTGACATGATAGGCTACGATGGTAATGCAGTTTTTGACACTTTCTGAAAACTTGCATATCTTCACCACATGACCAATGTGTGTGCCAAATTTCATAATCATTCGTCAAAAACTGAGGAAGTAGTTAGATCTGCAAAATTTGTAACAGACCGACCGACCACCCAATCAGTACACTGATTCCTTTATACCCCTTTTGAACTTGTTTTGCGGGGGTATAAATATTGAGCATATAAGGAAAATTGTGAAATATATTATCAGTCAATGAAAATTAAATTCCTTAGAATTTGTTTCAAACTATAGTATTTGCATATTACAGTTTGGATAAAGGTAGATAAATTCTATATCCTTGAATTACAAGTACTTATATACCCTCTCAAATTATCAACAACAACAAAATTGGCATTATATTCAGTCAAGAGAAGACAATTTTGATTAAATTTGTGTGTAGCGGTAATGATGCCTTCCTAAGGGAGATACTAGCCAGCTGCAGAAGGCCTAAACCACTTTTGAAATTTTTGATTCAACATGTATTTTACAAGAAGTTACAAATGTATTTTCATTACAACATCTACCATAAATGAATATTCATACCTTTTTCATCTCTTTGATGGATTTCTTCTATGTCAGCTTCAATATACACTCCATCATCTGCACAGGCTGTAAAGAAAACATATTAGACCCATTGATGAAGAGTTACAAACTTGTTTGTTTGTTTTCCGGCTTGCACATGAAACCATTCCGCTCAGATTTTTCCCACTGAAGAAGATATATAAAAATGGGATTCATACATTTCAAATTCAACACTGTTCAAGTTTTTGTAATGGTAGTTTAGGTTTCACACACTGATTTCCAATGTGGTAGAGTCCATCCATAGCAAAAATTGCTCCAACTGTACTGGGGGGAGTTTTTGACCATGTAAGCTTTGATCATCAGCAGCTTGATAAGCAGGTATTCGATTTTCAATAGATTATACACAAATCAAGTTTGTCAATCAGACAAAATTTAACCACTATGTAAATTTGCATTCAGGAAAGATGTTTCATCATTTTATTGAATTTCATCAGCTCTATCATCACAAAACCTGGTTTTTCAAGCCCAAGACTTTCTGAGAGGTGAAGATTTCTGGGACTCTTTACTTTAAATGATTTTAGCTCATTTACTTGATAGGCCCATTTTGGGGGTGCAAATCATGGACACCATCTCTAACTAGAGCAATTCCACTGTGTAACACTTGTTGTATAAGATCTTGTATCCTTTGGTCCAACATCATCATTGTCCAGAACCCTACAATCTTCAGCAAATGCATACTTTTTACTCCAACATTCCTGCAACAAGAACTCTTAATGTGTAGCTGGCTCATTTTAGCACCACAAACATTACCTTCATGGCTGTACCTGTCAAAACCATAACAGTTATTTGATATATTTGAACACTATTATACAGTATAGTAGTTAAAATTACAGCCTTTTTATATTGGATATTTTCCCACAAATTTGAGAGTTTAACTGTTGACAGGACACTGGTTAGCTGAGAAGACAAGACCAGTGCCATGCCTCTTAAATTTAAAAATAAATGTCACCGACAAGACTACTTTTTAAAGACACATTGAACGAACTAAATGATTTAAAAGGTCTTGTCTTTAATAATAACATTTAAATTTTTAGAGAATATCATACATTTTGGAATAGCTATTCATAACTAAAAACAAAAACAATCACATTCATGGTTAACACACATGGAGTTTAGCCCAACAGTGATTATCACAATGTTTTTGTAAATTGTGAAAAATATGCAGATTTTTCCTACACTTTGTGGATATCAATTCAAAACAAATGAATCAATAAATTATACAATGCGTAATACACATATATGTCCATGCCACAAATGTATGTCTCTGGGATGGCTCAAGATTCTATAGGTCTAGCTTGAAACACAAAGTTTCTGTAAAGTTTCAAGGAGGTTTCAACTGATCAACTTCAGATAATACAAGCAGAATCAACATTGGTAGAGAAATAGTGATACTCCTTTTTTGTATTTCTAAAAATATGGATTAAATCTGCATACATATTTGCATAATTAAAGAATTTCAACATTGGAAGCCCCACCAAGCCCTATCAGATAAAACAAACAGAATCTAAGTATGGAAAAAAATAAAGAAGTATGTACAAGGCCTTGTGACCTTTGACCTTTTACCTTTCAACTCCGAAATCTAGTCAGTTCATTGGTGCCGTATAATACACACTCCACCCAAGTAATAAAATCCCAACCAGTCAATCTTAAGTTATTATCATGGTAACGAGCAAAATTCAAACAGGTTTAAGCTCTTTAACGTGCCGAAGAGTCGCAGAAGATCTGCGACAAGTAATACACGTAAAGTCCATAGAGGTTAAAATCCTCCGGACTGTTTAAGTAGTTAAGGCCCTGTGACGTCTTGACTTTGACCTTTCAACTTCAAAATCTAATCAGTTCATTGTTGTCTCATAGTACATACTTGGTCCTAGATACATCAAAATCCGATCAGCTGTTCTTAATTTATCGCGGTAACGAGAACCAGTAACGGACGGACGGAAGCACGCGCAGACGGACGGACGGACAGACAACCTGAAGACATGATGCCTCTGGCAGCTTTGTTGTGGAAGCATATTTGAAATCGTATTGGAGAGATAGTCTAACTTAATTATTTGTAGGAAAATGTGACGTAATCTATAGTTTTGCGTGAACATATGTAATATGGAGACATGAATTGTCAACAATTGTCTGTCTCCATGATGATATATATGTTACATACAAGCAGAAACTGTAGTGTAGCACATATTGTCATACAAATAATTGGCTTAGACTATCAACTGCTGTACCACTGCTGAATGTGCTGTTTCAGATTTTACCAAAAACAAAATAGATTATTTGAATTGGTATAGGAGAGACAGTCTAAGCCAATTGTTAAGAAGAAAATGTGTGGTACACTACAGTTTCTGGAGAGATCATGGAGACAGAATTTATTATTGACAATTTTTTGTCAGTCTCCATAATGTTCACTCCATAAGATCAACTATAGATTCCCACACATTTTCCTACAAATAATTAAATTAGTCTATCTCTCCTACACTAATTCAAATAATTTATTCTGTTTTTGGTTAGCTGTGGTGTGAAAATCTGAAACAGCAAATACAGCATTGGTATAAGAGTGTCTGTCTCATGCTACATACGTTCGATGAAAAGGTGGAAAGTATAGACCCTATAATATAAAACACTCTTTGGTACAAATAATTAGCATACACTATCATTCCTACACTAATTTCAATCATTTCTTTGTTTTGAGTGAACATTTCTATTAAACTTTGACATAAGATAACTTTTTCCAATTGGGCTCATTACTGTAAAAGACCCCACTTGCCTTGGTCAGTGAACCAAGATATAAAATGTATGTAATTTTCAAAACATATTACAACTAGAGAACGTCAATGACGTAGCGCTCATCCGGCACCTCGCAACATCATATATCCGAAATTTCATGTGGTACAATTATATACTGGTCAAAAAATAAAAATTTGATGTCCCGGAAGGAACATGAATATAAAAAAATTAGAGTGAGAAAAATATTAGTTTCATGCCCCGGAAGGGGCATGAAAACTAATATGTTAATATCTAATCATGAAATCAAGATGGAATCAAATTAACATTAATATGTAATCAAATGACATGAATTATCACCATCTCGAAGCAAGATGAATGCTAAAAATTGTGCTGTAGTAGTACTATCAAATAAAGCAATCATCAAACTATCAGAAATGATGGAGTATAAGAAGCCATTTTACTTATACAATAATGAATTACATAATGAAGAAGCACTAATTTTGAAAAACATTTTTTGGAATTTTTATTTGCTGATTTTGAATTTGCATAAATTAGCATAATTAGCGAAATTTTGTGTATATGTTTTGAAGCCCCCACCTAGCCTTATCATATAAAAAAATCAGAATGAAAATTGGTCAAGAAATGAGGGAGAAGCAATTTCTGTTATTTTTGGAATAAATCTGCATAAATTACCATAATTAATTAATGGAGCAACAGTTAAAAATTCCAGGTAGAAGTTTAGTGTACCAAGCTTAGCTCAACCAGATAAAGCAAACTAAATCAAAATTGGTTGAGAAATGAATGAGAAGCATTTTTTTTTGTGATTTTATTTGTGATTTTGAATAAATTAGCATAAATTTGCATAATTGATTAATTTTACATTTGCATAATTGATTAATTTCACAATTTTGTGTAGAAGTCTTGAAGCCCCCACCTAGCCCTATCAGATCAAACAAACAGAATGAAAATCGGTCAAGAAATGTGGGAGAAGAAGCAATCTTTGTTATTTTTGGAATAAATTTGCACAAATTACCATAATTAATTAATGGAGTATAATTTCAAAATTCTGTGTAGAAGTTTAATGTGCATAAGAAATGAAGAAGAAGCATTTTTTGTGATTTCGAATAAATTTGCATAAATCAAATTGAATTTCACGATTCTGTGTAGAAGTTTTAAATCCCCCACCTAGCCTTATCATACGAAACAATCAGAATCAAAATCGGTTGAGAAATGACGAAGATGAAACATTTTCAAAACTGTGGACGGACGGACGACGGACGCCACGCCATGGCATAAGCTCATCGGGCCCTTCAGGCCGGATGAGCTAAAAACCACAAAGAAAAGAATTCAGACCAAAAAGTCTGAATCCAGCATAATCTGGGAAGAAAGTGTAAATATTGTTAAACTGCCGTCTGACTGGGTCCAAGTCTGGGTCCTGTTATAGTACAAGAGTCCACATTTTACAATAAATGTATTTGAGCTTCTTGCTTATTTGTCAAAAGTAAGAAGCCCATCTGTTTTTTATTACACCTTTGAAAGTAATCAAAGACAATTTGTGCTAGGGCTAAGTGAATCATATCTAGACCTCTAAATTCTGACATATATCTTCGGGGCTGATTAGTCAAGCTAAGCAATAGATTTCTAAACTATGCTCCTCAGAGAAATAGTCATTATGAAGTGAAAGGTCATTTTTATATAGGAAATGTATTAATTCATGAATAATTGATAGTTCTTTATAAGGGAAATATATGATAAAAATTATGGTCTAAATTCTTTCTTCATAATTCACTGCCATTCAATCCATATTACTGTATGATTTGAATCATTTTAAGTATTGTTTCATTAGTCCATATTTTGATTGATTACAACTCATAATTTCCGTTATGGTCTTGGAACCCCTTTCTATCTGATGTTTTCTGACGAGGTGGCCGTCCAACCTGACAACATTATCCCCGCAACAGGGACATCTTAGTGTACTCTTGGCTGATCTGGGAGTACTAAGAATTAGAAATGTGAAAGATTGTTTATTGATAAAATACTCAGAAATATATTTTTTTTATAAATAATTGAAGGAAAAAGAATTTCTCCGATTTAAAAGTCGTGTTAAATTTGTCCAACCAAAAGAACAACACGATTATAGCTTGAACAGTATAACAAAGATATTTTAATAAACAGAACATTATAATTACACTGAGTCATTGGTATTTACACACTTTGGATACAAGTAATTGGTTACAGAAAAATAACAATGACTCTGCATAATTTCCAGCCCAAAGATGAAGTGTGTTTACTTTGGAACATGCTCTGTTTATTAAAATGTTATGTTTTCTTTGTTATATTTATCTCTTCAAGTTATGCAGTTTCAAAAATTTGAGCTACATTATCCTCTGTGCTTCCTTTAGGTCTCAAAATGAAGCATTAGGGCAATTCCATAAAATATTCAACTTTTGTACATCCAACCCCCCATTTTTCTCCATTCTTTAATGCTCACTTCCACAAACTGCTCAAGCCATGATAATTTAAGAGCATTATAATCCTTTAAAAACAAGAAATCAAAGAAATCATTTCCGGAAGGTCCCACATATAGGGGGTCGGACGTACATATTTTATGGAATTGCACATTATCAAAAATTTAACAAAGTTAAAAACTATCATTAATGAAAATACAATGGGAGAGGGCATTTTGTTATTTGTATCAGATGTACATCTATTCCAATTGGAATTTTATATTCAAATTTCATGACTTTTATCCCTTAATCTTTTGCATGGTTTGATGTTTTAATTCTCCACATTTAGACAAATAGAACTGATTGTAGATATAAATAATTGCTCAGCTGTCACAAAATCATGTAAGAGTGTAATTCCTTCAACTTGAAGAAATAGTGTGATTACACTTGATTATTTTTTTTTTATAAAAGTCATATTTCCCATCCCAAATTTTTGATAAATGTGCCTATCCATTTTTTTGTATTCTTAAAAGAAATTATGCATTTATTTTTTTCAAAATGTCATAAATTATTGCTATACCTATGTGCAAATTTTGAAGTCAATCGGTCCATTCCCAAAATAAATCCAGTGGGATTCAGGCTAAACGTCTAATATGTACATATACTATAGGTCATGATCACATCAGACATTGCATTACTTACATTTCCAACATCTTTCTTCTGCAATCCAGTCTTTGTTTTGTTGTAAGTTCTGCATGTTTCCTGCTGAGATGCTTTGTCATATGGTCAATTATCTTTCCGCATAGACAGCATAGTTCTTGTCTTAGTGAGTATGGCTTTCCTATTCGCAAAAAACATAAATCAATTAAATAATTCAGTAGATTGTTAGTCATTCTTTATTTCATTAATACATTTTGGAGGTAGTACTGGGTTGGGTCGGGGGGGGGGGGGTATTCTACGATATTAAGGTTTTTGTGGTGCATTTTGGGGCAGCATTATTTAGTTGCCCTTTTGCATACAGTGTAAAAAAATAAGCATATCTTATTTGGAATTATTGCAGAAATCTGTAGTCTAAATGAGAATTGTGCAGAAACATTCTACACTGATACATAGACAATGGATGTATTTAATCCAAAGTGAGGTGCTTTTATGTTTTTAGTTTATATGATGACATAAATAGTACCAACTGGAAATCTGTCATTTTGTTGAATTATTACTTTTTTATGTTGTGCCCTTGGTTATAAAACTGTAAAAGTTATGTTTGAAGTGTAAAAATAACCACTTAAGCTTCATTCCTATTCCACTTTTTGCTGGTTTTCACATCACTTTTCAACTTTCTTCTTTTGTTGTGCACTTGTGCAGCCTCTGCATAATATCATAAAATACATTTTAGAACACAAGAGGGAGCTACACAACGTGGTACACTGGGGTAAAATAATACTCCAGGGTAGCGAGTGATGCATCATACACATTCATTGCTCCAAATCCCCCCCCCAAAAAAAAAAATGTTATTAATTCAGCCTTTAAATTAGCACATTATTGTGGTGGTTGTATAAGGACGGGATATTTCAAGATATCAAGATGTTACGTTTTGGGTTAAAGGTTAGTGACTTGATTTGGAACACTTGAAAATGCCTCAAGAACCAATTGAAATATATACCAACTATACACCAGCTGGAGTGGATCTCCCAGGTGGATTGATTTGTCTTTAATTTGTTTAGTTCAGGAGAATCAAGCATGAACATTAACTCTATCGGGGCACAATATAAATAGGACCCATAGAGAGCCACACAGCAGGTTCAGCTTACATGTACACAAGTGATATTGACATTCAGGTTTTTTTTTTAGAATGGGTCAACGTTAGCCTACAAGATTTTCACAGGAATATCTTTGCCTAATTAACATAATTCTTGATTCATTTCACCCCAAGTTGAGGACTATCCCCAATCATGTAATTTACCTTTTAAGCATTAGGTAGTTTGAGCTTCTTGCTTATTTGTCAAAAATAGGAAGCCCTTCTATTTTGTTACTACACCTTTGAAGGTAATCAAAGAATTTGTTTAATACAAGTGTACTTAAGAGTTACTGCTCATGAGCGATCTGTCTGTGCCACTGGTATTTTGTTTTGATTAAAGAATGAAGGAGCTTTAGCACCAAGAATTTTAATTGTGCTAAAAACTCACATTTAGACTCCTCTACTGACATGCCTTCTGCTTCTGAAAGGATCAACATCTCACCTGTGCAAATTAAAATCATAAATAAAAACAAAGATTATAGATTGCATAGAAATTCAAATCAAGACAATAATAAAGTTTAAAGAGAAATGGCAACATTTGAAGTAGTCCTCAGATTAGCATACAATGCTCCCGGAATAAAACAAACAAACAACTGTTTAACTAACACAGTTTGACTGTGCGCAGCCGATTGTATGCATCTGCATTCCCAGTCCAATTCAATTAAAGGCAGGGGATCTCTTTTGCATGCCTAAAAATTAACATTGTGCAAATACAATGTCATTTAGAAGAAAATGCCATCTGGCAACCTTAAGCAAAATATAGGAGCTAGAAACTCAGTTTTAGAGGAATTATAGTGAACGTTAGACTCAGATTTGAATTTTTTCTCGCGCGAAAAAAAATCCTATCATAGAACATACACTAAAGTCTATTGTTTTTCTTTTACATTTTTCAAATTCTAGGCAATCACTGACCCCCAGATTTCACAGACATGCCCTTCATCAATAGCCTAAGGGCATGGATTATCTTTTCCTGGTCTGTGGGGATGTTTGCAAATGAATGCACTGCCTTTAAATTGAAATACTTGACTCATGTATTCACCCAATCTGATCAAAGTTTAAAAGACTGCATATTTGCCAAGAAATGAGCTAAATCTAGGATAGGGGCTAACATCATTCATACTGTAACCATTCATGTTTACCTATACCTCTCACAACACCTTGTGGTAGAAAAGACAGTCTAGTGAAAATTATAACTGCTAAAAACTTGATTTAAAATTGAATTTACACAACCATTACACAAGACTGGTTGCCTAAACGAACACATATTCCCTGCTAATCAAAGCTTGTCTATAGGGTAACAACAAAGTGCCAAATTGCAGCTACGCAAAAGGTGAATTCTTCACAAATTATCAATAAGCCCGTGAAAGTTACAGCCAGCGCCGGAAATCCGGAATATACTTCACATGCAACTTGAGCAAATGGCTTCATCCTTTTGTTTAAATATTGAAAACTGCATGCATACAAGTGACTCCCAAATTTTGAACACCACATGTTTAACCTATCTTTCTTCAAATGAATCAAATTTGAATGAAAACAGTAACTTCTGCTAACCTTTAAACTCTAAAATCAGTTCATAGGTGCCTTAGAATACAAATATGCTCTACCCAAGTTACATCAAAAATCGGTAAGCTGTCAGCATAAATTATTGGTGTACATACTCACATTTATACTCCTTCTTCTGCTTCTGACAGGTCCACCAACATCTCACCTGTTTAAAATAATAAACAAACAACTAGAGCACTTCGGCTGCGTGCAGTTGATGGGGTATGCTTCCGCACCCCCGTCCAATTCCAAACTTTGAATGTACGGGGCATCGTGACCTTTGACTGTTCAACTCTGAAATCTCATCTATGCCCCATAATACATACTTCACCCAAATTACATCAATATCCGATAAGCCGTTCTCAAGTTATCATGGTAAAGATATTAAGTATGGGGCCTCGTGACCTTTGACCTTTGACCCTTAAACCCCAAAATATGATCAGTTCATTGGTGCCTTGTAACACTTACTTCACCCACATTATATCAATATCCGATAAGCCGTTCTCATGTTATCGTGGTAAAGACACCAAGTATGGAGCCTTGCGACCTTCAACCTTTGACATTTTAACCCTGAAATCCGATTGTTTCAATGGTACCTTATAATACATACTTCACTCAAGTAACATCGGACAAGCCATTCTTAAAGCCCAAGTTTAGTTTTGGTGGTTCTTTTTTATTTGAAAGCTTCATGCCCCAAAGTCTATCCCTGCAATAATAGATTCTGAATGTAGTTTTTTTTAAATTAAATAATGACAAATCTCGGGGGGGGGGGGGGGGGGAGGATTTTCACTTCTATTTTACATTATAGCATCCAAATGTTTAATAAGGTGTTAAGGTTACATGAGTTATATCTCATCTGAAAGAGCAGAGTCTGCTCTTTCATATAGCCCTTTGAATGCTTTGAATATAGTCGAAAAATCTCTCGGGGTCCCCCCCCCCCCAGCCTTTGGAGCATAAAGTTTATGGAGTTATGACTTTGGAGCATAAAGATTTGAAATTTAAAAAAATCCCCAAAACTAAACTTGGGCTTTAAGTTAACATGGTAATGAGCCCAAATCAGGCGTCTATCAGGCCTCGTGACCTTTGACTCCAAAATCTATTCAGTTCATTGGTGCCGTATAGTACATACTTCACCCAAGTTACATCAAAATCCAACCGGCCATTCACAAGTTATCGTGGTAATGAGGCGAAATCAGACATGTTTTAGGCAATGTGACTTTTGACCTTTCAACCCCCAAATCTAATCAGTTCATTGTTGCATCATAATACATACTTCACCGAAGTTACATCAAAATCCAACTTTTAAATCACAAGTTATAACGGTAAAGAGCCCAATTCAGACATATTTCAGGCCCGGTGACCTTTGACCTGTGACCTTTCAACCCCAAAATTTAATCAGTTCATTGTTGCTTCCTAGTACATACTTGGTCCTAGTTGCATCAAAATCCGATCAGCGGTTCTTAAGTTATCATGGTAATGAGAACCGGTAACGGACGGAAGGACGGAAGGATGGAAGCACGCACGGACTGACAACCCCAAACATAAAAAGATTAATAAAGTATGTATAGGAATTCATTCAAATCAAGAGAATAACTGAGCTTGAAGGGAAATGGCAAGATTGCATGTACATGTTGTTCTTAATTAGGACACAATGCTCCCAGAATCTAATAAACTGTTTCGGAATTCTGCTGTGACAATTTTTTAGTTAAAAACTTCCTCTTTGTTGTAAAACTGTCAAAAGATAATGTGACATTTGTTGTGTAGGTTCCTACAAGATCAATTTTTTTCATGGTCGGAAGACAATTCAAATCTGGTAAATTTAGTAAATAACGAAATTCAAGACAAATCCTTCCAGCCTGAATATAAGGGCATACACTCTAGCCAGTATACATATACATTTCAAGTCATTTGATTCATGAGGCATTTTGATTTTTCACATCCATGTCACTGCACTTTCATTTATTTTATAATGAGTATTTTTTTCATAATATCAAATAAGTCAGATTTTAATGATTTGGGGAGAGATCAGATTTATCAACATTTATTCTTGCTGAACCAAACTTTTTCTCAGTTATATAATCTGGTCAAGATTTTCCCATACATGCGTAGAAATAAATTTAAAAAATAGGTTATCTGCATTATGGGCTACAAAACAGATTAACTGTTTATCATAAATGGTAATAGTGACATGATTGGGAACACTTGAAAATGCCTCAAGAACCAAATGAGTTGAAATATATACCAATATATACACTAGCAGGAGTGGATCTCCCACCTGGAAGGATTTGTCTGTACTTTGTTAACTTAAGGAGAATCAAGCATAAACATAGGAGTATCTTAATTTTATCCAGGGACGATAAAAATAAGCCCCATAGAGAGCCACACAGCAGGTTTTCGTGCTACCACTGATATTGACATTGTTTATTTTAGAATGAGTCAACGTCTGACTACAAGATTTTCACAGGAGAATCCTTGTATAGTTTACTTGATTCTAGAGTAGTTTCAGCCCAAGTTGTGGACTACCCCCAATCATGTCATTTAACAATATCAAGATAGGTTGCTCAGAACACCCCCACCCCTCCCTCCCAAAAAAATCGAGTTTGCATGTTGTTGTTGTTTTTGGTTGTGAATCATGACTAAATGTACAGTACTTCACTTTGAGTGGGACACCCATTCATATTGAGCAGATCATATTGTTTCATGCTAAAATGGCAGAGTAATGAGTGTGCCTTTAATGTTTCCCTAATGGGGTTTTCATTAAATAACAATAAGCTAGCGAGGTTTTGTTTCAACTAGAGATTGGAGGATATTTTATCAGCTAGACAAAAAGTACAAAAAACTCACATTTAGCTCTCCCAGCATGCCTTCTGCCTCTTTTAGGATCGCCAATATTTTACCTGTTCAAATTAGAATAATAAACAAACAGACAGGTTATAATGTATGAATAAGGTTTGAAATCAAGAGAATAATTGAGCTTGAAGGGAAATGTCAAGATTGAAAAAAGTCCTCAATTTAGGACAATGCTCCCAGAATTAAGTACTGTAAACTGTTAAAAATATTCTATTGTGACAATTTTTTAGCCATTCTCTTCCTCTTTGTTTAAACTCTCAGAAAATGCTGTGACATTAGTTGTGCAGCTTTCTATGAGATCAATTTCTATCATGGTGGGAGGATAACTAAACACAGGAAAATTAATATTGTACATGAATTTCCTCCAGTAAATAAACAAATTCAAGACAAATCTTTTCATCCTGAAAATAATGGCTCGCACTTTAGCCAGAGTACATACATTTCAACTCATTTGATTCTTGAGGCATTTTGATTTTTCAAAATCATGCCACTGCACTTTCATCTATTTTATAATGAATATTATTTCATGACTACAAATGAGTCAGATATCAATGATTTCAGGGAAATCAGATTTATCAAGAACTATATGTCTTGGTGAACCAAACATTTTCTCAGCTATGTAATATAGTGAAGATTTTTCTGAGTGTAGAAATAAATTCAAAAGTAAAGTTTCTGCATTATAGGCTATAAAACAGATTAACTGATTAACACGAAGTACTGTGAACAAGAGCAATGTAACCAAAGATAGGGTACTCAGAACACACTCTCTTTACCCCAAAAGACAAGTTTGCATATTGTTGTTGTTGTTTTATTTATTCAATTATTTCTTTTTTGTTATTCTATTTTTTATTTTTCATTTATCTATTTATTCATTTTTTTTTATTTATTTATTTATTTTTATTTTTATTTTTTTTCATGTATTCAGTTTTTTTTTTTTTTTTTTTAGGGGGGGGGGGTTTGAAATCCTGCCTACATGTAGAGTACTTCAATTTGAGTGAGACACCGATTCAACATGAGCTCATTATATTTGTTT
>JZLH01S0411215.1:0-10870 GCA_001188425.1 Eucidaris tribuloides | reverse complement strand
AATCTATGACAGGCCTTGAAAAGTTAAACATCCATGTGATACAGTAACATGGTATATGCCAATTTTACCTTATATCATTATTATTACTTCTATTCTGTTTATTATTATATTCTCATCACCATAATTATTATATCCTTATCCATCATTTATTACTTAGCACTCAGTTACTATCAATTTATATCTATGATTATTCAATATTAATTATTATTATTCTATTATTGATTACCTTATTTATCATTATCCTCCTCCTCCTTTCCCTTCTTCTTTTCTTCTTCTTCTTTCTTCTTCTTCTTCTTCGTTCTTCTTCTTCTCTTCTTCTTTTCTTCTTCTTCTTCTTTTCTTCTTCTTCTTCTTCTTTCTTCTTTTCTTCTTTTCTTTTCCTTCTTCTTTCTTTTCTTCTTCTTCTTCTTCTTCTCTTCGACTTCTTTCTTCGCGAATATATTCCAACTCATGTGTGCGTATCCTGAGCAAAACTCCTGCACATTCTCTTTCCTCACTGTTTTAATATGTAGATTTTAATTAAGTGTGTCAACCTTAGCATGTTTACGCATGTACCTAATTGTTACTCCTTATTATCGTACACCTGGCGTTGAGATGGGGTAACCGTTTTCACTTCAGTTTACAAACTACGCAGTTCCCACTTTAGAATATCATTTTATTCACACAACTAATGAACTTTGACCTTACTAGCTATGAATTGTTATCTGATCCTAAACTCTTTATTAATACAAATTTAGTAAATGCTTTTCGTGAACAGTTCCCACGAGCATTGCCCTTTCTCCATTCCAACCGACGTGATATTGAGGATTTTGAATGCTTGGCAACACACGATGTTCTTGCTTGTGTCATGAAACTATACTTCATCGTTCAATGCCGTTCCAAAGCAAATTGGGCGCGGGCCACGCTTGCTAATGGCGCATTGATGCTCGTGATGCCGAACATTTTTTCTCTTAATTAACATGTATCGCTTTTTTAACGCCGCTATGTTCGAATAATATGTAGAACTGCACGGTGGTGGAACAGCAAAACAAGATCTACGATTAATCATTTTTTTAAAATGGTCTCTTGTATTTCTTGAGTTTATCCTGTCTGTTGTTTTAATGGTGGTGAAATTTACCTGGTCAAAGATCCTGCCCCTGTAAATGATCGTAGTCAATTCCTACTCCTCAGATATTTTTGACCAGGGCTGGATCTTATACTAGTGGTCGGCTGAGCGTGTTTTTTCACTTCCTGTTTTCCGCGGCCTGACGTATACGCCAACTTCCTTTTGTAGAGTATCACTTTACGCATAGTACATCCCATATCTACCCAAATCTCCTTTGTACTGTACAGTACGGCTGCTTAAAATAGTTCTTTGATGATCAGACAAAGTTTTTTATCAATATTTCACAAGGCCGGGGGAGTGTTGTACTGTCACATCAGACATCACAAAACACATAAACCTACTGAAATTGTTTTGAAAGACAGTGTACGGAGATATTGCAGTTCACGAAAATTGGCAAATGAATGAAAACAGCTCAAAATTCATATGCATAATATGAAGATTAAGGTATAAACAAGAGCCCGCGGGGCGCACGACGCCTCACCTGAGATCTATGCAAATTCTCTATTGTACCCATAGAAAAAACATCAGTCCTATACATATTAGTTTTTGGCCCTTGGGACTGATAATCTCGGTCATGGTTCGTCTATGCGTGGACCCGTTTGGTTAACAGCACCAAAATATGATTTGTCACTTCTTGCATTCTAAACCAATTTTTAAATAAAATAAAAAAAAAAAAAAAATTAAAAAAAATCTCAAGAGTTACTAATCAGCAAACCAACAAAAGTATACATTTTCTGAAGCTTATTTAGAGAATCTCAATCATCCCAGCCGTCAGTTGCTATACAGGTGTTGTAAAAAAAATTAAGGAGTAATATCAACAAAAAACGTATAGTTTTGTTGATTTGATGAAATTTCCATCTACACTTAGTCAGGATTTTAAAGTCATGGGGCTCAATTGAATTTATATTGTGAAAAAGCACACTTTCGCTTTAAGAAAATGTGCATACACTGTAATTTTTCCTTCAGATGGGACGGTGATCACTAGCTCGTGACCAAAACTATGTTACACGTATGTTTCGATTGTTACAAAAACATTAATTACACTAATTCAAAAGTAAAACGAACTTGGGATTAAACCTCAACACTAACAAATTAGAGATTAAATAGCTGAAGTTTAATAAATGGATCAGTAGAGCTGTATTTTAAAAATTTCAACCAAAATGTACCCTGAGTGACATACTTTGTGTCCTCACCATGCGTACTACTCAGCTTCATAACGTGTACAATGTCCGATGCAAAGCATAAAGCTACACCAAGTAATTTAATTAAGTAATTAGATGACTAAGCAATAAACTTACTTTCTTTTAACTATGCAGAATTTTTGAAGTACAACATGTGTCAAGTTAGTCAGATTCTTGATTCATAACTCCCAAGTTAGCTTTATTGCTGCAAATAGCTAAAGAAAAACAAAGGAGTAACAGGATGAGCATTTCTCCATATTGCAACACTTTTTCTCTCCGCTTATCTCCTGCCGCTTACTCCACAGATTTACCCTCAGTTACACATTTTTGCATTTTGGTTCATTAAAAATGGGTAATTCAAGATTGTTATCAGATTTCCAAAAGCAGGTAATTTATGCTGCAGGAATGAGCCAATTCATTATATTGGATAAGGATAGTCTGGTGCATCCATGGGTTATTAAGAAGAGGACTGAAAAATGTAAACCACCAGCTATTTGAGGGCGGTCCCACCATACGACACATGACCATCTTAGCACCCAATCTAGCCAAATACACCAGTTGAAAAACCATGCATCCCCTTGCCATATAGCTGAATTTGCCAAGGCATAATTAATTCTCAAGCATCCTTTTTATAAAAAACAACGGCAAGCCCTAGTATTTAACATTTGACCTTGTGACTACTTAGTGTGACCTTTGACCACCCAAATAACATTTGGGGGCGGTCCCCTGTACTTGCATCTACCACCCAGTTTGGTACAAATGGGCTTTGTGGTTAGAAAGGTTAAGGCCTAGTTTGGGCCTTATGGGCCATGCCCCCTGGCCCCGGGGGGGGGGGGGGGGCTGGATGTACCATTCAGGAACCCTCTTTCCCCTCCTCCTGAGGATCCTTCCCCACAAGTTTTGCGTCTAAATCCATTGTGATGTGAATGTCGAATTATTTCCTATTAGGGCCCTACCCCAACTTTTTGCCCCCCTTGGGCCCAAACGGGGCCATCTGGCTTGTCATGAGGAACATTATTCAGCACATAATTATAGAAGTATCTACACACAAAGTGGCTTAACTTAAACTATTTCTGGATCTAGAGAACGAGGGCAATACCAATCTGCGAAAAGGAAACTTTGACTTCATTGACCTTTGACCTACATAATGTGACTTTGACCCCAAATAAACATTGCACCGGTCCTGTACGCATCTTAGCCACCTAAGTTTAGTTACAAATGGGCTTGTGGTTAGAAAGTTACCTAGTTTTGGGCCCTTATGGGCCATGCCCCCTGGCCCCCCGGGGGGGGGGGGGGGGGCGATGGTGTACCATTCAGGAACCTTCTTTCCCCCCCCTGAGGATCTTCCACAAGTTTTGTCTAAATCATTTGTGTGAATCGCTGAACTTATTCGTATAGAGGGCCCTATCCCCAAACTTTTGCCCCTTGGCGGGCCAAATCTGGGGCCATCCTGGCAGTTGTATGAGGAACATTATCGGCACATGTGAGGGTACTCTACACACAGTTCGGCGCTAACTAAACTATTTGTTGGGATCTACGAGAAGGATTGATGTTTGAAAATTACCCTACTTTTGGCCTTTAGGCCTGCCCCTGGTGCCCCGGAGGGGCCAGGTGTCACATTGAGACCCCTTGATCCCACCCCTACAGATCAATCCTGCCAGCTTTGGCCCCAAAATGCCAACTCCATGCATTTTGAAGAAGAAGCTGAAAATGCTGTAAAAGTTTACGCACGACGAACACGCAGACGGAGACGCAAAAACGCGATCGCAATAGCTACACTTGCAGCCTTTGGCCTCAGGTGAGCTAATAAAACCTGTCATAGAACCTATTGTAGAATACGTAGTTTTGCGTGAAAATTCTGGACCATTTAAACTTTTTTTGTTTCCCAAAAAATTTACCAGTGACGTTAACCATGCACCAGGCCGTTTTCGAAATTGTCCGATCAGCTGTTAGCCAAGGTCGTTGCGGCAGGTAGTCGTTTACCCTCTTTAACCAATCAGTTGCCTTTGCTTGTATGCAAAAGATAACACAATCACCCGGAGTTTCGCAGATTTGAGCAAAATTCAAACTCACCCGGACCAAGAACAATCTCCTGGCTAAACATATCGGTTAGTAGCTTTTCCCCATAAAACAACAACATCTGACGATGAGAATCTCCAAACTCTTAACACTACCTTCTGTAAGTACTAAACTCCGTTTAGTTATTATTGGAATAATGGACTTGCAATCCAAACACAATCTTTACCATGACTTATGTGATATCTTCATCTATTCAATTGGAAGCAGATCATCACTATTTTATGCAAATCCAATCTGAAGGGTTTGTTACTTCCGAAGGCGTGGTTTTTTTTTTTTCAGACAATTCATTATTGTCGAAGGATCAAATACTTATGCAAGTGTATAAACATCATATTCAGTTTTCATATTTATGAGCCCTCAGGTACAGATTTTAGGAAATTTATCGTGTCTCAGGAATTATCGGAACCTTTGAAATACATTGAGCCACCCCATGGATGCCACCTTACGCATACCAACCCCACTGGCCGTACACAGCGTAGGAACATAACCAGGCGATTACAGCGATTAAGCCTTGCAAAGCCAAGATCGCCCTCTAAAATCCCCAAAACCCAATTTCCTTGGTGCGACCATTTCTACGAATCGCCTCAGATTTGCTTACAAAAAATTTCACATTTCTATTGGGCATTAAACAAAATAAGTTAACATTGGTTTGCTTTTTATGAATGAGACGAGGCTAAAAATCCGCAATCCTTCACTGTTCTTCACAATTCTGATATGACACGAAAAAGTAGCCCCAGTGGTAGAAAAATAGCCCCCCCCCGCCCCCCATTTAAAAATAGCCTCAGCGGCCTTAATAAAAATCCTGCCCTTAAAAATAAAAAATTAATTCCTACCCTGATGAGCGGGACTTCCAGGGTTACAGATTATTGGATTTATGTGTTCAGAGCTATATCGAACCTTTTGGAAAAAACAATGAGCCACCCCCATGGATGCCAACCTACAATACCAACCCACTGCGGTAAGCTACCAGGCCCTATTCATAAAGTTACTAAGGATCATTCGCTAAGTACTTGCTTCCTATTACTTAGGCAACATTTATTAAGAAAATTCCAACTGAGCATGATTAACATTTCTAAGTTAGCGAACAAAAAGGCTAGGAATTTTATAAAAAATCTCCTAACTTTATATTTCTTAACAACCATATGTGGAGAGTATTTGCTTCTAAAATGTCAATATCCTTTTAATGTTAGTGTATGTATAAATAGAAATGCAAAGTTTGTATACCTGTAAAGATGTCTTCTGATCGCAGCTAAATCGAGAAAGTGCACTTTTGTGCAGCTTATTTATCACTGTATGTACTTAAGATATGATAATCTCACTTCCGTAGTGTGTGAGTGTAGAAACAATTTCATCCAGATAGGAAATTGATTCCCACTTGCTTTATGAATATAGAACTTCAGGATGTTCCTTACAGTTAGGAGCAATTAGGACTTAGGAATGATCTCTCTGGACTTAGGAACGACTTAATCTTATAAGTCATACTTACGAACATTCTAAGTTTTATGAAATAGGCCCAGCTTCTACACTTGACACGTTTTCAACTCCTTGATTTTGCAGAATTAAACTGTAGGGGCCTACATGTCATACTGTTTGTACATTTTTAAAAGCGTGTAAAAGTACTTCATCGCATTACAGCAAGATTTCTCAATCAAGGGTCATTTGAAGGGTACATATTATATTGAAATTTCATGACTTCATGAAAAATGATGATTTTACAGGTTGAAATCACATAAACAAGTAAAGGACAGTAAATTGGTCAATAAAATACCACTTTATGAGAAATGTCCCAGAAAAGATGAACCAAGTCTAAAAAAAAAAGTTTGTAGATTACCTGCTAGGAACGAGGATTTTCTAGAATTGTTTTTCCCCTCTTATAATAATCGGACATCAAAAAAAAAAAATCAAAACTAGCCACGGTACAGCTGTACATGTATGTTTTACTACACCTCAAAATCAAATACATGTATAATAATGTCAATGTTTAACTCAAGCTTGATAACATTTCTTATGTGCATTGGAACTAGATACGGGTTTTGTAATGAGAACATTGTTATACAGGAAATGAAAAATTAAATCATTTAACTGGTAATGTTAGTATTGTTGCACAGATGTTTGGAATGAAATGAGATTATTGTTGGTGGTTAATGTGTCATAATTTAGCTATCTGTTTGTACACTGTAATATCTACTGTAATTATTTAAAAATAGAATTGTAAACTTACGAAACAGTGAAATTGAAAGTAGCAAAAATGCATATTTTATTGAATAATTTATTAAGTTGCATTCTGCCACTCTTTTTTCGTGGGGGGGGGGGAGGTATGTTTGGCCGTTTGCTTCATATTTAATCAGGATGTACACTGTACATCTATATTCTGTACTTCGTGCAATTATCTACTTTTGTGTGCTTAATTGGGCTATGCGTTTTAAAGTTTTGAATTTAAATTTTCTAATCTACTAGGTGTGAATAAACCAATTTTTTCCAATATCTCAAAAGTTTCAAAGAAAATCATGTTACATGCAAATGCATTTGTACAGTGTTTCACTATATATGGCCTATTTTCTGAAATGGCTGCAAGTAAATTGGGGTACAGTATATAAAGTGGATAATATTCGACAATATGTCAAACATATTGAAGTTAAATTCAATATTATACCTTCTGCATCTAAACATAACCATACATGTACATTTGAAAGTCATTAATTTTGGTGCAGTAAGTAAGTTTGGCTGCACCTGAACACGTTCATACACGAGATGCACATGCTTTGCACTGATGGCCGTTTGTCTGGCGTTCTCCTCGGGAGACGTCCATGAATATGAAGTGGAAAACGGGAAATTGGGCTCATCTCGGGAGACACACGGTTCCTGCTCGTACGGTCATTATCATAATGATGACCAGCGCACATTAGCATGATGGCCATCGGCAGCAACATGGGGGCCACGAAAGGCCTCGTCATGACTCACTTAATTAAAAGTCGTTGCCATCGACGATGTCCCTGTGGACGCTTTTTCTCATTTTTGAAAATAGAAAAAATCCTCTCCCTTCAAGAAAAAATGTTGATGAACGAAGCCGAAGATGGTAGATGCGGGTGATATAATTTGCCGGATGCTGTTCGAGTACGGAAAAATGTCGAGAGTGGTTTGGAGATGGAACACGTATTTGAAAAATCAACACACCTTTGACATTCTGTAAATATACCCACTCATGGTTTGAATGCACGTGCATGTCTACCTCTACATGTACCTTCTTCCTTCATTAACTACGGTACTCTCTTGGAATCCACAGCCCCCCCCCCCTTCCACCCCGTCCCCTTCCCAAATGAATTGATTATACTCGGGCTATATCTCACAATGAGCTAGGAAGTGAGCGGTAATGATGGGAATTGATGGGGGCCGTTTTCATTGGCAAATGTCAGTCGTTGGCTTATTGGCAAGTCGTTTTGGTCGACACGTCCCATCATGTTCGTGCCCACCTGATATCGGCTGTCAAGTTTATATTTAGCGAGTACAGTAACCATTCTTGTTGTCCTCATGTTGTATCAGGCAGAGAGATCACAGTTTTGTCCTTTGCAAAAATTGAAAGTCTGTTGTTTTTGTGAAAAAGAAACTTGATTTTCTTACAGCTTGAACTCATTTTCTCCAAGTTTTTTATTTTCCAACAGTTGAAATTCTGTTGTTTTCTTTCAATAGAAATTTGGTTTTTGTCTATTTCCTCCAAGTTTTACACTTTCTGAAGAATGAAAATCTTGTTTTCTTCAAATAGAAATTTGGTTTTCTTTCACAGTTTAGGAGTTGGAATTCTCTTTTTCTTTTATTTCTTTTATTTTTTGTGGGAGCAGGATTGGGGAGAGTTTTTCTACTTTTTGATAATCACAAATTTTGTTTTCTTCTCATTTCGTCATGCAGTTGGATTTTCTAGACATTTTTCTTCTTGTGTAAGGTTAACGTTTACCACAGCATTTGCTGTGCACCCTTTAATTTACGTAAGAAAACAAAAACCTATGAAACATTTTCCTGATTTAATATAAACACAACAACGATTAGATGTTTGTTTTTTTTCTTTTCCATTTTTATTGCATAAATTCCAGTTACTGTGGAAAAGGGGAATTCTGCAAAATTGTATTTACTTCATGTTTTCTATAAAACTCTACTCTTTCTAAATAGCAAAAAACTGCAGTATGTAGACATTCATCCCTGGCTTTCCCTGGCAGTTCTTTTATATTATTAAAACAAATAGGAAGAAACATGTGACACAGGGGCAAACAGAATAATTTGCACTCAAACAATTTAGATATGGTCAAAGACTCCGAGTATTTTTACCAACAGAAAAAAAAACTTCTATCAATTAAAATTTTTCATGCTCCCAAACCAATATTATTACTGTTGTCCCTTCAGCATTAACAGTGCATGATTCTAAGCACTCTGGTTTGTATCAACAACTGGAAAAAAAAAAACCATAAGTTCCCAAGTTAGATTATTTTGTCTAGAATGCATGCATTTATTCATGAGCGTTGTCTAAATTTACTTTGGGAAAGTTCACAGATAGAATCAGGTTAACGGAAATGAATAAGGAAAGCCCTGAATTACAATGGTGCACCTGTATTTCCAACTTAAGTGTCCGTAGGATGTATACTGTGGGTGCCATAATACTGTAATCTCTGTGCACTTAAATTCTTTAGTTCATGCCCAACATGAGAATAATCAACAGGTACGGTACAGTAAATTGTGGGTGAATTAATGTTATTTTTTGTTGTTTGGACCGGATTGTTTGCCCACATAGGATTTGGCTGCTTTTGCTATTTTTTTTTTCAGGTTGTTCCATTTGTTTCGGTGATATTATTATCCCTTTCAGTCCCATGTATAAGGTTTTGTGTTGTTATTGTTATTGGCTTGAGGCTGTCACTGATTTGATTTTCGAGTTGAAAGGTCAAAGGTCAAGAGACCTTATCATCTCTAGTTTCCCCTGGTACAATGGTAACTTATACACTACTGATTAGTTGGGTACATATGCATGAGGCATTGCATTTTAATTTGAAATTGGCATAGCAGTGCAGAGGCATACCCACCAACTGTGATGCAGTTTAAAACCCAAGTATAGTTTTGGACGATCAGACAATTTTTTTGTCATCTGTTACATAGTATTCTGTTGTCACCCAGATATCAGAAAACAACACCAAACCTACTACAAATTGTTTTCAGTGACAAATTATGATGTTTTAATTAAAGGAGAGCATCTAGTGATATGTACATTACCTACATGGGAAATGTTGGGGTCCCCCCCCCCCCCCCGACATTTTACATTGTGAGTAATATCTCAAAAATGGGAAAGTTTCACAGCGAGCAATTTTGAGGGCATTGATTGATCATATAGTACACTGTAGGTATATCTAAAAAACATAAATTGCAAAGAATTTCATATTTTATCATTTACCAAAACTATACATGTACCTTGGCTTTAACTGCTCTAGTTTTGAATGTGATGAAAACAACAAACCAAAACAAAAATATGTAGCGTACTACATCAAACTGTTGATTACCAAACCATATTATAGTGATGAAGTAAGCCTGCATGTAGACAGACATACTGTATTGGTAATCAGTTAATTCCAAAAAAAAGTCAACAGACTAGCTTGATTTGTGTACTAATCCTGATATTGACGTACAGAAATAAAGGCGTAAAGCTTTAACCCTTTGGCCACGGGAACCGGATGTGCTATGTATAAATTTACTCTATGGGAATTTAACAATCTCGGAGGCAACGGGTTAACTTTCAAATATGTACATGTATGTTGCCAGTGGGGATGGTGACTGCGTCATTAATGGTAGGTTTCATAATCTGTGTATAGCGTGTACACAGTGTTACCGATGGGTATTATACACCCAAGTCGATCTGAGTAAGATGCGATTTGCATTGTATTTGTTGTTTTGCATTAATAAAGTGCAATATTTATTCATAAGCCAGTACTTATCCAAGTTCTTGGTGTATTTACAGGTTGGTGCAAGATGCATCTAGAAAAATGTTTTGTGCAGTATGATTAGGCCGTGACCTTTTCATGCATGCATTAAATAGAATTTTGCGTACTAAAATCAAATTACGTTTTAATGAAATGCCATTACGATGAATGTATTTTTCTGTTTACTCAAATGCTCTTTTAATAGAATAAGAGGGACCTCGCTTTAACATCATTGTCGAGACCTTGAATCTTTGTAACCTAGATAATATTCCTAGGGTATGAAGTCAACAAACATGACAACACGTTAATTGAATTGTGAGGACAAATATTTTCAAAATATTTTTATTTTATTTTATTGATGTACTGCTGCAGAATAATTCAATGCAAGAAAGCAAGATCGTAGGAATGGTACTTTTACTTTCCACCGTTGTCATGTAGAGAGAAAAAAGATATTAGGCCTAGCGATGAGTCATCTCTTTATGACTCTGCAGGTGTCATGTTTTTGAGTTGTCCGTCTGTAATGGTTTTCGATACCACAGATAACTAAAGAATCA
>JZLH01S0411151.1:10256-22444 GCA_001188425.1 Eucidaris tribuloides | reverse complement strand
GTAATATGTGCTTTATGTTGGAGATGTTATTAGATCCACAAAAAATTTTCACCCCTAAATGGCGTAATCTACATAACCAAATTAGTATCCCTAAATGGCGTGACATGTGAGAAAATGCTACCCTAAGTGGCGATTGCCAGCGAACGGTGCTGAAAAAGCTACCCTTTTTCCAAAAGACGTCGACGACGCCCGAGGTCTGGAAAAGGGACCCTTTACGACGCTTTTTCTGGACGCGGGTGCGTAGCAGGCCGTGTGGAGAGCGACCCCCCGCGGTTTTATTATTTCGCCTTCGGTGTTTCCTTGGCCCCTTACATGAAATTTCCGCTGCTGCCTCAGACCCTTGCTGTACATGAGTGTTTTCTTTTACAATTTGCACATTACAAAATGTAGGGCCTATACATTTATGCATTCCTGCTGAATAGTTAACACGGCCTTGCGGTGCTTCCCAATCCCACATACAGGATAAGTGGCCGTTGGTGTTTTGTTCATTTTTTTTTCAAATTCTAATTAATTACTGATCTTCACATTGTGCAGACATTTCCTTCACAAGTAGCCCAAATGCAAAACTAATGTTTTGTTGTGTATATTCAACTTTTCAAGTTGCAATATTTAAAAAAAAAATGACATAAATAAATAACATAATGGAGCTGATCCGAGTATCACGTCGATTTTGACAGAACAGCCTTTCATAGTCATGAGCTGGTCGGATCCACCCGGATATCCATGCAAAGTGACGTGACGTATACATGAATAGCCGGATTCCGGATTGAGTGTGAGACTTATTGGGCGTTTCGACATAGAGATATTACGTGTGTGAAGCTGAACCAAAATTGTATAATTCTGGAGTGTTTCTTTCTTCAGCCTCAACAATGACGATATACAGTGTTTATATAATCAACAGAGCAGGTGGTCTGATACATCAGATTGACCACAGCAACCCCAAAACTGAAATTGAGAAAACTTTCAGTTATCCACTGGAGTTAACGTTGAAGATAATGGATGAAAGAGTGGTGGTAGCATTCGGTCAGCGAGATGGAATAAGAGGTGAGGTGCAGGATAAAAAGTTGGAGATGGGATATACACTGAAGAAAATATTAGAGTTTTTTTAGTGTTAAGAAAACATGCTTTTGCAGATAAAAACGTAAAAGAAAACGCACAATAACAAACTTGGTCTGGAATACAAGTTTAGCATGGTTTCGGCGTAAGGCAAAACCATGATTCCAATTAACAGATTCTAATGTTAATAAATGCCTTTCGTTTTTTAACTTAAGAATTAGACTCTATTGAAAAATCTTGGGGGGGGGGAACCCCCAAATTTTGGACAACATTTTACGGTAAAAATCTATGACTGAGCGTCCTCGCCTAAGGTGCTAAAGCACAAGTTTAGTTTTAGCTATTTTAGGTAAAGTTTAACGTTAGATCTGCCCAAAACATATCACACCATTCACCAATAACAGATTTTGAATGTCTTCAGGTTTTTTTTTTGTATTAATTAATGAAAAATCTCGGGGGGGGGGGGAACCCCCCGAAGATTTTTGGACTATATTTTACATAGTCGAAAATCTCGGCGGTCTCCCCCGAGATTTTTCATTAATCAATAAAAAAAAACTAAAGACATCAATGATTCGGAATCTGTTATTGGTGTGATATGACCTTTGGGCAATAAAGCTTTCAAATAAAAGAGTCTAATCTTCCTGTGGATAGATATAACGGTGTTACAGTGAAACCTGTATATAAAGACCGCCCAAGGGAGACAAGAAAAGTTTTTTTTTATGAGCAGGTGGTCTTTAAGTACAGGTTATCACATTTCAATGAAAAGCACTTTCGAAGGGAAACCAAAATTATGGTCTTTACAGACAGGTTTTCCTTCTAAGTTCTATACTGGTGGTTGATGGAGCAGGTTTCACTGTAGATTCTAGTATATTTCCTATCATAGAGCTACGTCTTTGGGCTTGATACCTCACTGTATTGTATGAGCAATTTAGCATCACATTACATTAGTGAATTCAAACCTGTGCTGCTGCTTCATTTCAGTGGGGCACACAGTTCTGGCAGTGAATGGGGAGCAGGTCAAGGGTCGTCAAATGGAAGATGGTCGTGAAGTTCTGGAGGTGATAGCCAATCCCGAGGACTATCCTATAGCCATCAAGTTTGGACGACCCAAGTTATCAACCAATGAGCGTATTATGCTAGCCAGCATGTTCCATTCGTAAGTATGCATACATGAACAACTGAAAAGGGAGAGTTGAGCGAAAATTTTTCTACAGTATCATATTGATAACAAAACTAAATGATAATAGATCTACTGTACAGTCTGTAAACACAACAAAAATAGTAACTACCCCCTTTTTCAAACTACCGTAATTTTTCTACGAAATAAGTTGTAGCAAAATAATTTACCACTAGTATTCCTACACTTATTGACTAACTTACATGTATGTTTGAAAATGTGATTAATCTGTTGAGCTTTGCATGAGTGAGCTTGCATTAAAGGCAAAAATGTCACTTTTCAAAAGTCACAAGGGTCATTATGGGGAATTTGTGATGCAGGATTTTGATAATTTTTGTTTCTGGTAAATAATTACGTGCTATTTATGTTAATCATCTATCGTTTGACCCCCTTAAATCTCCCCTGGCACTTTTCGCATATTTTACGCTTCAATGAGCTAAATTAAAAAATTTCCATCTTTTTCAATTTTGAAATTGTAAAATCCATTAAGTTTACTGAAAAAAATTGAAATCCCATATTTTTCAGTAAAATTTATCTTTACATGTTGTATGAACATAAGAGGTTGTAACCATGTCATGGTTGAGTGAGCACACTTTATGAACAAGGCAAAAAATGCCATTATTTACCCAACTCCTGTGACTTTTGAAAAGTGACATTTTTGCCTTTAATGCATGTTCACTCATGCATGGCTCGATGGATCAATCACATTTCATACAGATGTTAGTCAATAAGTGTAGAAATACATGTACTATGGTAGTTTGAAAAAGGGGATAGGAACTTTTTTGTTGTGTGTATTACAGTATTCTAATGCTGGTGATATACCTTTGTGTTTGCCAATATCAATATTACACTTACGGCCTTATCACCAATTTTTTAGTGCTGTATTGTGACAAAGTTTTCTTGTACATGTAATTACATCATGCAATCTTTGTCTTTTTTGATTTGTCTTTTCTCATCTCAATCCCTACATGTTCTGTACTACAGACTGTAATTTAAGAGAAAATTTTTAACTCTTAGTGTGCCAAAGTTACAAATATTATAATATAGATCACAAAATGCATACAATGTCCATAGAGTTGTAATTTCTCTGGCACGTTAAGACTTAAAATCCACATTCCACATCCAAGGGAAAAAAAATCCTGTAATATTGCAGAAAACCATTAGATACATGTAGTTGATGGATTTGTAAACTTTTATTTATTTGTTGATGTTAGGGGACAGGAAATAGCTCCATAAAATGGGGGATGGGGAAGGGGAGGGGAATTTTAGGGTACACCAGTTGGCCACACTGTATTCTAGTCAGTAGAGAACAGAATATCAGGTTCAAACCTACACAACAGTCTTGCTCCATTAATTTGTGTCTTTCTTATGTGAAAAAAGTCATGTGCCAGATTAAGTCTTTTTTTCCAGTAATTGCTTGTTTAAATCAATTAATCTGTTGAAGACGATTTGATTGTGATATAACACAAAATTTTTCATAGATCCTTGAGGAGATATCTTGTGATGAGTCTTCACCAGGGTTAGACATGATCAGATTTGATCAGAATTGAAGTATACATGCCTAATAATGCCTCATGGGCAAAATGATGCTTTTTGTGCAAAATCAGTCTTCTTTGCAGAACTTTGAAGAGTTTTTTTTTTATTATTATTATTTAGATGTTTTATTACAGGTGTCATCATTTTTTTTTTTTTCTGTGACCTAATTTAATAGTCATCACTATTCTCTTCCAGGTTGTATGCCATTGGCAGTCAACTCTCCCCAGAACAAAAATCATCAGGAATCCAAGTCTTGGAAACAGATGTGTTCAAATTATACTGCTTCCAGACTCTCTCAGGTAAAACTCTCATGAAGAAGCTACTGCTATATTGTGTGAAACTAGGACTCTCCTCCCCCCCCCACCACACACACCCACACACTGTCAGTCTGTCACACTCTCAAACCCGAATTAATTTCACTTATCCTGTTCATATGCTAAGAACTATCTGTACTGGTAAGAATTGGGATGCATCAATTGATTTCCAATGTGTTTTGGCCATTTTAACAGATATGTGAAAAAAAAAATGATTCTACAGGAAATGTCTAAGTCCTCACAGCTCATACTATGTGTACTTACACTGCAACATATAAAAGTGACTGTGACTGAAATATGTGTGGTCATGATTTAATTTAAAAAGTACTGATTTTGATGAAGTGTGTGAATTCATATGATTAATTTTTCCATGACCATTAGCATGTATTTCAAGGAATAATAATATGTAGGCCTTCCTTTTCATAAAAAAGAGCTTTAAATAAATCTTAGAAGTTAATTGAAACCTGTTTTTTCAAATTGCATGATTGGGAAAAGTCCTCTTTTGGGGGTAAAACTATTCTAGAATCATGTATGCCAGTCAAGGTTTTTGCTGTAAAAATTTTGTAGTTAAACATATACTGATTTTGAAATAATTAACAGCAATATTTGCTGTGACAGGCAAATTTGTTGTAAAGCTCTGGATGGGTCTAATTTCTTGCAGGATCATACAGTATACATTAATTATTACTGAAACAGTATACGCATTCTTGTTTCACCTCAAGCAAACAAATTAAAAACAAGTCATTCCAGCTTACAGGGCACTTACATGATTGAGAGAAATAAAAAATGCCTTTTGAACCAAACTGGTTGAAAGATATATCAATGCATGCATGCACACCAGCTGGAGTGTATCTTCTGGCTGGAACGATTTATCTCGAATTTGTTTACGTAAGCCAAATCAAGCATGAACATACTAGCATTTTGTTTCTCTCGAGCCCCGATAAAAGTAGATCACATAGACTGCTACACAACTGATTTTTCTGTCACAAGGCATACTGATGGAAGCTATTTTAGAACAAGTCAACATTCAACTACCAGATTTCCATAGTAGAATCCTTGCACAGTTCACTTGATTACACCCCAAGTTGAGGACTACCCCCAATACACTAGAGTTAGTGCATACAGGTTGTACACACATTGGTATATGTTTCAACTCTTTGGTTCTTCAGGCATTTTCAAGTGCTCCCAATCATGTTATTGCTCATTAACCAAATTCCAGGTTACCATCTTGTGTATTTCCCTTGTTGCATGCAGGTATCAAAATAATTGTACTGGCAGATGCGAGGCAAGGCGGTGTTGAAGCCCTCCTGAGGAAGATTTATGAACTGTACTCGGACTTTGCTTTGAAGAATCCTTTCTAACTCTCGACGTGCTGTCCAGGTAGGTGTCAAAAATACCAGGGATGGAGTCGAGCCAGCCTTGAGGCCAAATTTTGCCAGCATTGGCCTTGGCCTCGGACTGAGTCACGTATACAAAGTATATGTGAAAAATATTTGTTCAAGCAGCCTCCTGACGTGGAATGGATAAATTCAAGTGGCCCAGATTTTTTTCCAAAGACATTCTGTTTTTCCCCGAGGAACTTTTCATAATGAAAAGTCACAGAAGTGAAGAAGCATGGATAGGGCACATTTTAATCACATCTTGCATTTATTTCATTGTGAAAAAGTCTAAACATTTATTATCAAGGTAAAGGGGATTGCCCCATGTCGCAAAATCCTTCGTGATATTGGTTGTAAACCTTGTGCCAATAATCTCCCACAACAGGTTGATATTGCAGCAGATAGCACTTAAAAAACCCCAATGACCAAAGCTTCATAGGGCATTAAAGTCACTGACTTATTGCTGTGAAAATTTCATGATTGGACATTTCCTCATTGTGCTACAATTTACACTTGAGCAGACCTCGTGACGAGATATATCTTGTCTCTCATCTTCAAAAGGGAAACAAAGGTTTCTGTATTTCATACAAGTCCAACAAATATTTTGTAAGGAAAGAGTAATATATTGATGTGCATCAATGAACAAAGCATAAATTCTTGTATTTCTTTCTTTTTTTGTATTACAGATGTGAGCTATTTGATGTTAATTTACAAGCAACCTTAGACGCGGCAGAACGGAGTGGCTTCTACACACCCAGTGTATAACATTTATCAGTCAAAGTAGAGGTGCAATATTTCTAGTATTTCTAGTGACTTTTACAAATTATATTTCATTGAAGCAATGCTAATAGTAATTTTTGCAAAAAGTCCATCCGATTGCAAGTTGATTTCAGCATTCCCAGCCAACCTGGAAATTCAGGGAGAACTTGGAGCCCCCCCCCCCCCCGAGATCTCGGACATGGAACATGTGATCGCTATGGAAATCAACATGCACGTCGCCCATGATGTACTGCAAAACCAGAAATTTTCGTGAGCAGTTAACTTTCAGGAATATCCCGAGGAGTCTAGATTAGCAAAAGTAAAATGTACGCAAAAGTTTGTGCATACACAACTTTTTTGAATGCCAGTACAAGACCGTGTACTAGACAAGTGACATAACTGAAGGAAAATACACAAGTAGGCCCTATTGGTGCACTGTCAGTCTGTCACTTACGACAGCCGCAATACTACATGTGATGAAACGGTGTTTCAGAGCCATAAAACCAAATATTTTCTGTAAATTGTTGTGATAATTTATTAAATAAAATACCCAAATGCTTCTTCCTAGCAATTTCGCTATATTTTATTTTTTCGAGGTCGGTGATTTGCGAAAGTTTCATGCATGCAAAATGACCGTTGGCTCCTATTCGTGAAAGTTTCATGTCGCGAAAATATAGTGTTTTACAGTAGTTCAATATCCCCCCCCCAAAAAAAAATTGTTACTAGTATTCATTATCATGCTATGCTATGTGCTGTTTCAAGCATGAAATTCTTAATGTGTATACTGTCGAAGGTGTCATCAATCTTTTAGCGTGTTTCTATTGAAAGTAGTTTTCTGGATTGAACCGGCTAATGGAGTATAAGAGCCCAGTAGAAACAGACGACCTCCGCCATTATCCGTCTTTTTGGCGGAGAAAGTGCAGCCGCTAATTATCCTTCGTTTTGTAGGATAATAGCGGAGAGCTATACCATAAAACACAGTATGTTGCGGTATTTGCCGGTGAGAAACCGGAAATCAACAAAACCACATGATCGGAATAAATGACTTCTGGCTGCAGCACGCGTGTGTTTTAATTGAGCATAAATTTCACTTGGGTTGTCCCACAATACCCTGCGGCAACCCAGATCAATGGACTTTTAGCTGGTAATCGTACGATCCATCGATCATTGCGGGAAATGCAATTCAATAGAAACGCACCACTCTCCACTATTAGCCGGTTAAATTTTAACCGGATAAATATGGTATGCTCAATAGAAACACGCTGAATGAGTTAAAATGAGGTGTTAATTGAATGTGTACACGTAAATGGCCATTCCTAAAAGCAAGGAGGCAGGATAGTGAGGATACAATGTACAGTGCACTCTCGTTATAAAGAACACTGATATAACAAAATTTCATTATAAACAAGTAAAATCTCTGGTCCCATATTTCAGATTTCCTTTGTATTTTATTGTTTTTGCAACCCTGATATAAAGAAATTTCATTATAAAGAACAAATTTTATGGGTCCCAAGGACTTCTTTATAACGAGAGTGAACTGTAGTAGATATGTATTGACCATTAAAAGGTTGAGTGTTAAAGATTGTGTCATTCATTTGCACATCAAAAAACACCTAAATGAATAAAATCAGCTGAAACCATATCCAATGTGAAGATTAATATTTAAGTGGAGGTGCTGTGGCGAGATTGGTAAGGCGTGTGCCTGATAATCTAGAGGTCTCGAGTTCGAGCCCAACGCCCGCCCGGCATTAATGTCCTTCAGCAAGACATTTTTAATCTGCTTTGCTGCTCTCGACCCAGGAGTATAAATGGGTACCTGGTAGGGTGAGAATGACTTGATTTGTCTGGCTTGATGCGCCTTCTTGGCAGCTCAGCTAGGAATACTCCCCAGGGAGTGGAAATGGTGCACATCTGTGTGCAGGTTAGTACTGGATCCCATTGACCAGGGTAATAATATCCAAGCGCATTGAGACTGAGATAATCGGTGATTATGCGCTATATAAGAAATGGACTATTATTATTATTATTATTATTAATATGAATAAACACCTTTCATAGAGACTTTGGGTAAAATATTGAGTTTTGGTGAAAATCTGGACGGTCAAACTTCATCCTTTTTCAAATACTCGGGAGCATTTTTAAAAAAATCCGCAACGTCAAATGTGCACGTGCCGTTCCAAAATTGTCCAATCAGCTGTTAGCCAACGGTCGTGTAGAGGTTAGCCGTTTAGCCAATCAGAGCGCTCCGCTGGTCTTGCGACGTTACACAAAATACTGTGATTCACAGTTTGAGCAAAATTGAAACTCACGGAAAGAACAACATTCTGGTAACATATCGTTTTTCTCATAAAGCAACAAATTCATGAGGTATGGATCTCAAATTTTCAACACATCATACCGTTTGGTATTGATAATGGAGGGAAGTAATGGACTTGCACATCCCAAACACAATCTTTAAAGCAAATGTGCAAGCAGCTATGTATTACTCAACCAAATAGCTGTTATGCACATTTTCAATTCCTACACAGAAAATAGCATGTTGCTGATTTGTTTGGTAAGATGATTTTGATGTAATTTATTACCCCGTGTGCTTGCTGCCGTAAGCTAGTATTATTCATTGAGCCGACATGAGTTTTACAGGTGACTCCCGTTATAATGAAGTCCTCGGGACCAGCAGTATTCTTCCATTATATCAAAATTTCATTATAACTGAACAGTTGATGTATAATTGGACCTGAATTTGTACTTCATTGTAATAGGAATTTTGATTTAACCCGGTGGCTACAAGAACCGGATGTGCCTTGTGTTAAATCTATGGGATTTTCAGAATCTCGGAGGCAACAGGTTAATAGTGTTCATTATAATGGGAGTGCACTGCACTTGGCCAAGTGCAGTGCACTTCCCGTTATACATTGAACACTATTCCGTTGCCTCCGAGATTCTGAAATCCCATAGATTTACACAAGGGCACATCGTTCTTGTAGCCACCGGGTTTTAAATCAAACATTCCTATTACAATGAGTTTACAAATTCAGGTCCAATTATACATCAGACTTGTTTCAGTTATAATGAAATTTTGATACAATGTCGGAAGAATACTGCTGGGTCCTGAGATTCATTATTAATGGGGAGTACCTGCTAAAGCTTCATGTCGGCTCAATGAATAATACTAGGTACGCAGCAGCACACGGGGGTAATAAATTACATCACAATCTCTTTACCAAACAAATTCAGCAACATGCTATTTTCTGTGTAGGAATTGAAATGTGCCATAACAGCTATTTGGATTTTGAGTAATACATTTAGCTGTTGCACATTTGCTTTAAAGATTGTGTTTGGGATGTGCAAGTCCATTACTTCCCTCCATTATTTCAATTACCAAAACGGTAATGATTTGTTGAAAATTTGAGATCCATACCTCATGAATTTGTTGTTTTATGAGAAAATAACAGATATGTATACCAGAATGTTGTTCTTTCCGTGTAGTTTCAATTTTGCTCAAATGCGAATCAACAGTTTTTTGCTGTAACGTCGAAGACCAGCCGGAGCGCTCTGATTGGCTAAACGGGTAACCTCTACACGACCGTTGGCTTAACGGCGTGAGGACAATTTGGAACGGCACCTGGTGCACACTTTGACTAGCGGGATATTTTTTTTTAAATGCTCCGGAGTATTTGAAAAAGGATGAAGTTGACCGTCAGGATTTTCACAAAAACTCATATTTTACCCAAGCGTCTCTATTGAAAGGTGTTTATTCATATTTAATCTTCCACATTTGCATATGTTTCAGCTGATTTTATTCATTTAGGTGTTTTGATTGTGCAATGAATGACACTATCTTCAACACTCAACCTTTTAATGGTCAATACATATTACTACAGTTCACTCTCGTTATAAAGAAGTCCTTGCGGACCCATAAATTTTGTTACTTTATAATGAATTTCTTTTATATCAGGGTTGCAAAAAACAATTTAGAATACAAACAAATCTCTGAGACATATGGGACCAGAGATTTTACTTGTTTAAATGAAACTTTTTGTTATATCAGTGTTCTTTATAACGGAGGAGTGCACTGTACATTGTATCCTCACTATCCTGACCTCCTTGCTTTTTTAGGAATGCCATTTACGGTGTACACATTCAATTAACACCTCATTTAAGTCATTCAGCGTGGTTTCATATGGAGCATACCACATTTATCCGGTTAAAATTTAACCGGCTAATAGCTGGAGGAGATGGTGCGTTTCTATTGGATTGCATTTCCCGCAATGATCAATGGATCGTACATTTACCAGCTTAAAAGTCCATTGGACATGCGTTGCGCAGGGTATCTGTGGGACACCCAAGGTCAAATTTATGCTCAATTAAAACACACGCGTGCTGCAGACCAGGAAGTTCATTTATTCCGCGATCATGTGGGTTTTGTGATTTCCGGTTTCTCAGCCGGAAATACCGCAACATACTGTTGTTTTATGGATAGCCTCTCGCTTATCTACAAAACGAAGGATAATTAGCGGCTGCACTTTCTCCCGGCCAAAAAGACGGCTAATGGCGGAGGTTCGTCTGTTCTACTGGGTCTTATCTCCATTAGCCCGGTTCAATTCCAGAAAACTACCTTCACTAGAAACACGCTAAAGTATTGATGACACCTTCGACAGTATACATATAAGAATTTCATGCTTGAAAACAGCACATGCATAGCATGATAATGAAAAAAAAATTAACAATTTTTTGGGGGGAAAATATTTGAACTATGCTAAAACACTATTATTTCGCGACATGAAACTTTTCGCAAATAGGAGCAAACAGCCATTTTGTAGTGCATGAACTTTCGCGAATCACCAACCTTGAAAAAATTAACAATATAGCGAAATTGCTAGGAAGAAGCATTTGGGTGTTTATTTAATGAATTATCACGAACACATTATACAGAAAATATTTGGTTTTATGCTCTGAAACACCGTTTCATCACATGTGTATTGCAGCTGTCGTAAGTGACAGATGACAGTGCACTTAATAGGGCCTATTGTGATATACTTCCTTCAGTTATGTCATTTTAGAGACGGTCTTGTACTGCGCATTAAATAAAGTTGTGGTATGCCAAAGCTTTTCGCTGTCTTGCATTTTTATTTTGCGAATCTAGACTCTCGCGAAATTCGCAAAGTTAACTGCTTGTTGAAAATTGTTCTGGTTTGCAGTATCAGTTTTGTAGAGTACATCATGGCGGGACGTGCATGTGATTTCCATAGCGATCACATGTTCCATGTCCGCAGATCATCGGTGGGTGGGGGCGGGGGGGGGGGCTCCAAAGTTCTCCCTGAATTTCCAGGTGTTGCTGGGAATGCTGAAATTAAACTTGCAAATCGGCATGGACTTTTTGCAAAAATTACTATTAGCATGAGCTTCATGCGAATATTAATTTAGATAACACTAGAAATACTAGAATATTGCACCTCTCTTTGACTGATAAATGGTTATACACTGGGTGTGTTAGAGTAGGCCACTCCGATTTTCTGGCCGCGTCATAATGGTTGCTTCGATAAATTAACATAAATAGCTCACATCTGCAATTACAAAAAGAAAGGAAATACAGAATTTATACTTATTGTTCATTGTCATGACATCAATATGTTACTTCTTTCCTTACAAAATATTATTTATTGACTTGTAAGAAATTACACAAAAGTTTTTTGTAAGATGTTAGAAGGACAAGAGACAAGATATCTTGTCACGAGGTCTTTATGAGAAATGTGTGTCAAAGCACAGGCTAAAGTGTTAAATAGAAGAACGGGCGGAAATGTCAATCATGAAATTTTCACAGCAAATATGTCAGTACCTTAAGGGCCTATGAAGTTTGGTCACTTGCAGTTTTTTCAGTGCTATCTGGCTGCATATATGATACTGCCCACCAGATAGCACTGAAAACATGCAATGCCAAAGCTTCAGCATGTTGGTGGAAGTATTATTCTT
>JZLH01S0411129.1:2736-20217 GCA_001188425.1 Eucidaris tribuloides | reverse complement strand
TCAAATGGACAAATAAACACCCTAGAATACAAAAGTTTGGAAAGTTACACTGCCAATGGCAAGTTATACATGAATAAACAATAAAACTCGGGGCGAGTTTTATTAATCTAGGTGTACACACAGTAAGTCGATGGGAGGAAATGGGCAAGTGAATCTGGTCAACTTACGATTTTCACTTTTTAAAGCACTAAATAATCATTTTGAAATACAATTTTTTCAGGGCTTCATTTTTAGACCTCATCAAAGACACTGGTAGCATGGGAAATCGTGCAGCTCAGATTTTTTTAACTGTGGTAAATGTTAGCCAATACCTTTAAGCATCAAAATCGACAACGGCTGCGCGTTGCTTTGTTTAAACTTTTTTTATTTTTGGTAGAGTTGGGGGAGTTCTAATTTTAAAGGGAGAAGGAGCCAGCAACTAACAGGCATAAGTTAAGAAAAAAACGACATTGTGAGTATTGTGAGAATTATGGTACATGGTGATAAAGACAGCCTAAATAAGTGGTACTGGGTGATACTCACCCTCAGCAAGGCCCCATAAATTAGTTAATTTGTGTTTATTTTACGTCCTTGCAAGTTTTATCCAGGGATAAAATTTGCAGAAACAGCAATAGGGGAGGAGCTTATCGATTCAAACAGTGCATACATTACCACGGCGTAACTAACACACGTCGGGTGGCATGCATCGGTCACGCATGGTCAGCTCCAGACTTGTGCACGTGTAATCTAATTGGTTAGCAAGAACTCAAATCTTATCTTAATTTATGCCTGTTAGTTGCTGGCTTCTTCTCCCTTTAAGTCTAGACCAAGACTTCCGTTACAAAATAAAGTACAACTTAAGCAACGTATCAATTACAAGTGATTTATCGTTTATATTTCAAGAACTTTATAACGTATGAGTTCCAAATTTTGAACACTGTTTTTGTTATATACTTATCTCTTGCTGAATTAAATCAGAGTAAATACGGTTTGGTATGCAAATACAAAACACACCTTCAATACCCAATTTCCACTTAATACCAATAACTGCAGTTATGATTCATTCTTCAGATCTTATCTGTGTTGGATCAGTTGTCCACGGGCTCCAAATCATGTTCAGTAGTTAGTTTCAGTGCGGGCAGTATCGATTCCAACATCTTGATAGGCCTCAGCGAATCATCTGATTTGGACGAAGACATCATCTCGACTGCCATTAAAGATGTTTCCAATGGCTTCTTCGATTCAACCAACTCCAATTTCACAATCGATTCGAACTTCACTTCTGTTGCCAGTAAGTATATTTTGAACCCATTTAAAAAAAAATATTCTGTATTACATTTGTCACTTTTAAACTGATTTTTCGCCCATAAGTTACAAGAAAAGTTACACTAGGCTTTATTAATATGAACTACAGATTTTATTTTTTTCGTACACCACTTATGAATAAATTCTAAATAATAATGTATAATTATTGCCTTCTATCAGTGTCGTAATAAGTAGAATTATTTGGGGTCAGAAACGTGAGCTAAATCATTTAGGGGGTCGGAAATGAACATGCATACACAATGCATCAATATAAGCCTCTCTGTATCATGATCAAATTACATTTGGGGGTTAATCTTTCTGAAACTGAACTGATCGATTTAGGAAAACGATGACACGTTGATTGGAACGTTTATAGAGGTTTCCGATTGAGCCGAGACTTTAGATTCAATAAAAGTGCATCTTAACTCTTAATTACTTTTTTTCGACGATACACCATCATGAAAAAAGTCTGTCTCCGTCCAATGCATGATTTTTTTTTATTGTGTAATTAGCCATTTTTGCAATGTTCACGCTAACTGTTTTTGACATTGCTTACTGAGTGACTAGAAGTTACAATAATTCAAAATACCCCAAATCATTACCTTCCAGTTGCCGATGAGTGCGCCCTTGATATTCACGACTGTTCCCCGAGAGCCGATTGCATCAACAGGGGAGCTAGTGGATACACGTGTAGTTGCTGGGATGGATATTCGGACAATTCACCGGCCGGATCCCCGGGTACTAATTGTTCAACGTGTAAGTTTCATCCGACTTTCTTACCTCATACTGACTGACAGAAGGAGTATATCAGTAGCTTTAATACACACAGAAGTACCTCGACATTAGGCATACAATGTATTTATTACCTACAAATAATATTTTTGGTCATTATTATCAACTCTATCGTCATCATCATAACCAATTTTTATCATAATATATATTCACAGATAACTGGAAGCTGATAACCATCGTGGTAGGGACCTGTACAGGTGTTTTGCTCCTTGCTGCCGTCATACTTCTCGTCTTTGGACCAGCTATCGCCAAGAAATGTGTACAAAGAAAGAATGCGGTCACCTACGTCACCGAATCCCACGAGTTAGACATGCAAGTGCACGATAAGGGAGTGTCAACTGAAGACGTAAGTCGATGTCACTGTTTGTTGTTTTTATCCATGGAAGTAATAAATATGCTTCACCGCTACAAAAGGAGATGAGCAAGCGCACAAATTCAACTTAATGCAAATTTAAAGGCCCACCTTATCAGCTAGCAAGGTAGCTGGTACGAGTTTGTGCAATTGCGCTAGATCAACCAGTTGGAGACAATTTGATTTCACTGTAACACACATTTTCCATATGACTCCAACACGAGTTAATCCATGCCTAGTCTCCAACGGGTTAATTGGTCTCGCAGATAATAACAATCGTCAAAAGTGGGATCAAAAGATTACATGTAAAGTAAAACTGCAAATAATATTAGTTTTCGGCTGGAATCAATTATACCTTCTTCGTTCATATGGTTGACTAGTTCAGGTGGGTCGATCAAGGAAGTACTCCTCAGGTCGATCCAGTCAATGATATCGATCCTTTCCGTGACGTATGACGGGTAATCGATTGGACTCTGATGTCACTATAGTTGGCGCTGTTAATTGGGACTCTACCGAATTGAGTGAGTGTCTACGAAACAAACACAGTAGGATAACGCTGTGGTTGTGCATGTAGTACCCATTTAATCAGGGACTAAAAACATCACTGTGTTGGCTTGTCTTTGATATAAAATTGGATTCACTGAGTCCAATGCACAAATTTATTGGTCGAGCTAGCAGTTGGGAAATATTGGGCGAGACGTAGTCGAGCCCAATATTTGTCAACTCCTAGCGAGACCAATAAATTTTGTATTGGACGAAGACGAAGAATCCAATTTTATCATTATTATGTCTTTAGGATCTTCCTAGATTCTAGGTTTTAATAGGGCTAACTGCAATTCATTCATAATTCGTGTCATAAATTTCAATACGGCCAGCGCAAATCTATTTTTACCCAACCTGCCCTGTCATTGTAATTATTTACGTATTATCGCTACATCTAATCTATCAGAATCCCACTTCAAAAAAGTTAAACCAGCGCTCCTTCTTTTACGTTATTTCCTACATTTTACCCTACCTGTGATTCTAATAATCGCAATATTAGTTATCGCTCGCATAATCGTACCACACTGCCGTGTGTCAGTCTGTGCTGCGAATTAATAATTAACCAGCGCGCCGGTATGGTGAGTGCAGTGCTCGCTGCGCCGCAATGCGTCATTACGTCAGCGCATGCGTAATGGCCAGGAGTCCAATATGGGAATAAATTGGATGCCCAATTTATTCCCATATCGGACTCCTGGCCATTATTACGCATGCGTAATAGCAACCAAGCTTCCAGCCGGCTCAGAACATGTATTTTTATTGGGTCCTTCGATTTGTGTACAGTAATATAGGAGGGAAGATTCTAAAGACATAATAATGGACTTTATTGGGTGGGATGTGTGAATGTATAGGGTTTTTAAGAAAGTATGCGTAAATGAAATATTGGTTGTTCACAGTTCGTTATGTGACTATAGCAGAAGGTGTTTAACTCGGTTTTTGACTGTTTAACAGAAGGATGTCTATGCTGTACCGGTAAAGAGTTTATAACTAAGGTATCACTGTTCCTCGGCCAGACAGTGGGTATCAATTCTGGCGCGGCCAGCATGGTTGCCCGTTTGGCGTTTGTAACGCCCAAAACACCAAATTAGGCGGGGGGTTTTCATATCGTTTGGCATTGAAGAATTGTGCACGCCAAACGGCTTTTTGGCGTTTTTTGTATGTAATGGTAAGGCCATGTACCTAAAAATCATTATAAAACCTGATTTGCAGAATAAAATAGGTGCCACAAGAGTCCAAAAGTAGCGGTACGCATGTACTTCACGTGCAAAATCTGCCTTCGTGTTAACTATGGCGCTCACATTTTCGGCTGCGGCAGAGGTTACAAAGATGTAAAAACCACATCTAGGCTATGCTGCCCATTAATTGCATTAAATGCAAATTTGGTGTATTTTCACTGAATCTGTTGTGTAATTTGGCGTTTTGAAAATCGGAAAACCTGGTAATCATGGCGGCCAGATATGCGACAAATTTTGAAAAATAATTACATGTGTCATTATGAATATTTTTCGATTTATTTTTCCCAATTTTTAGGAACTTATACCTTGGCACGAACGCCCAGTAGACAACCAAGTGTTTTATGCCAAGGCGATTGACGGAACAGAAGAAATCGAATCGAGCTCCGGTAGTTCGGTGCATGCAGCGGTGTCGTGGGATCTTAACGAGAGATACGTACCAATTACCCAATAATAGGCGATCATTGACGTAACTTGTAGTTGCAAACAAAATATGAATTCAGTTCCTGATATTGAAACACACCCGGGTATTTTCACAATAAACGCATCTGTATGACATGTGTAGATCACGTAAACTTACACAAAGAATATTCATCTCTTCATTAACTTTACAATGGACATTATAAGGACACTAAATGAACGCCGATTATTCTGTCGAACATATGTTTATGAATATGGAGATGAGTATGAAGAAGATGGGGGAAATCAGATGAAAAAAATGCAGTAGTTGAGGGTTCTATTGATTTGTAAGATTTTTACAACGCATATGTTTTGTCATGATTCTGTATATAATGCACTGAAAATAATTCATTTCTGTCTTTGCATTATGTTTGTTCTTTAACAGCCAAAAGTAGTGTTTTTTTAAAACATAATGTACCTGTTAACTCCTGATTAGCAGGACAAAATAAAGTTTATAGTTCTAGCTTTGTTACATGATAGTGATAACATTGATTTTTTTCACTCTAGATTTTTTTGTAATTATTTGTAGATCCTTTTCAAGCAAGCTAGAATTAACATGGAGTACTAAATCTAGACACCCATCGATGTTAAAATGGAACAAATGTAGCAAATTGGTGCTTTAGTTCTTGGACCCGAGGATTCTTAATTAGAAAATCTTGTCAGTTTCTGTGATAACACCAGAGAACACAGGATTTGCTTTTATCAAAATAAAAAAATTCAGAGCTGATAAGATTTAACAGGATTTCGCATAACATGTGCTCGTGCACAAAGTCACCGAAAAAATTAATGAATTTTGCAAAAAAATTGTTTAAAATATTCAACGGAAATCCCTCATTCTGAAATGTTGTTTCAAAGTTGATGAATTTTGAACGGTGAATGAATAAATCTAAACTTTAACTGTTTTGTTTTCCTTATTTTTGTTTACATTATAACTGAGCCAGAAAGATTTATTAACATCATTGCCCTTTAATATTGGTTTTTCTTTGTTCTCTTTGTATGCATGTAAAGGAAGTTCACATATTTTGTTTATTTTAAAGATTCTAAAGCTATGCATTATAAACATGAACTACAATAGATAAGGAAAACCGTATGCTTATTCTTTGAGCGCTGTTTATGAAGTAGGCGTTAATAGTTTTTAAGAACACATTTAAATACTTTTTATTGATGTGAAAGTGCCTTTTTGTTCTTCATGTTTCATTTCAATCAAAATTATACCAAGACAAAAATCATCGTTTCCATAAAAAAAATCTGAAAGAGTTAGAGTCCGTCTTTCTGATGAGGTATAACTCAGATAACCTTAAACCTTATTAACCCTTTGGATGCTATACTGTAAATAATAGTCGAAAATCTCGGCGGTACCGCAACATCTCGGGTCCCCCCCCCCCCCTAGATTTTCCATTACTAATAAAAAAACAACGAAAGACTTTCGGAATCGTGTTATTCGTGATGATATAACCTTTGGGCATAAAGCTTTCGAAAAACCAAAAAATCCCCAAAACTAAACTTGGGCTTTAACTTTCCGACAATAAAACAGAATTTCACTGTTGCATTTGATCACCAACTTTCCATCACCATCATAATATTCCGGATGCACGAGGAAATGTTTTAAAGCATATGAGGTTAAAAACCCACTCTCACATTATGTAGTTATAGGATAATTGAACAATCTGAAAGAACATAGCGTAGCTAAGGTGACAAATGTTCGTATCTGAAAAATGTAAATTATAGCTAGAGCTAAAGATAATTACTGTCTCAGCATAATCGCTACGCAGTGGCATTGGTTCTTTGAGATTAGAAATGTGATTATTGCACAGAACAAAATCCTCCCTAGATGCAAGATTACAGTCATAAAAACAATTTGTATTGTATGGGTCAACTAATGTTGGTGAGGATATGGTCAATTTTAACAGCAATTAATACATGAGTGTCTGAAAGTTACAAAGTTATGGTGGAATATAAAATTGTTATTTATCTAATGTTTGAAACCAATTAATGAATATTTGAATCTGTAAATGCGTTCCGTCTAATGTTATGGGACTAATAGAACCATGGCAGGACCATATTCGAGAACCACTCCCAATAACCGATTTGAATTTTTTCACGTACTTTAGTAATATTAAATGTATATTTTGTGTTACATGTATATCTGTTGAATGAAAAAAGTAAACTAAATGAACAGAAAAGGAACGTATATAAATTATAATGAAATTATTACCTGGAACTCTGTTATTATACTCAAAACATATGAGGTAAGAAATCCAAATTATGATTGTTTCCAATAAGATCTGGTCTCAATAATTCAAATGAGCATTGGGGAGGAGAGAGGACAAAAGGACATAGAACGTGTTAACTTGTTATAGGGAAATCATTTCATTGCTTATATTATGACGTGTATATACTTTCAAAAACATTAGGACTACGGTATTCTGAATGCAACAGGAAAGTACTTAACATATTTTTCTGTGAAATTGTGTCATTAATTTTTGGTAATTGGCATTACAATTACTGTGTATTTAGTACAATCACTCCTGATGTTAAGAATAGACTAGAGGTGTGTCGTTATGTTTACGGTTACTGATTGTAAAAATCTTTGAAATATTTTGATTATGAACTGTTTACATTTTATCATTATGCATCATACTTGATTGAATTAAGCATTAAGTATCATTTTTGTTGAAATGTACACACACAAGGGAGGCGTTGCTATTTGTACTGATACACTGTCATTATTTTGTAATCTCTGGCGATACATATCACAAAAACATAATTATCATGTGGCCTGTCGCCACAAAACGCAACACAAGTTGCAAAATACAATATTGCGTTTTTCATACTTATAGTAGACTCTAAACGTTGAATTGGTGTATAATTTGCCTAGAATGGACGAAGCAAACTCATTTAAAACACCGCTTTCAAGTTTGGTTCATCACGTAAAAGGGAGAAACATGACCTCAAAGAGACAATTGTGAGGATCCATAAGCTATCTCATACGGTGCGTTAAAGGTAGAATTAACACTCTGAACATGCAGAAGCAAGTGCTACGAAACTCCCATTGGAGTAAGCTAAAACAATATTTCACACACTTAATTCGTCTATTCACCCCATGCAAGTTGTCTCACACTTTATTGTTATTAAGTTATAATGACTTGTTTTACAGAATTTTATATTTTTAAAAGATAATTTTTGTAGTCATTTTATGTGACATTGTTTTTAATCATGCAGGGCTTTCTTGTAAAGCAGCTCTACGTTGTAAGTGGAACTGAATGAAACTATCCTGCTAAAAGAAGACTTCAATGAATAGATAATAAAATAAATACAGCATAACATTGGGTCAAGTTTCTTCAGCAAAGCAACCCCTTGTGACCCACAAATTTGTGCAGATCACAGATAAATGTATGACCTTTCAAAAAATCGCATTATCGTCAAATCAAAGTTTCCATCCCGACTCAACTATCTTAAGCATATACGTAAAAACTGCTTTTGTGTCTTTTTGTTCGTTTCGTGGCAAAAGGAGATAATTTCCACATCGAATTATTAATATCAGTAACAATCCTGACGAAAATGGCATTAAAAATATATTCTCATAAGCTCCAAAACAAAATTGTGTAACGATGTACTTGTTAGGTTTAGTGTTAAAAGTACAAGTTTATGCTTAGTTATACTAACATTAGAACAGCTAAGACAATAAATGGATCGATTGGAATGCATTTCTCAAATTTTAGAAAGAATTCAAATTATGTAAACTATTCACAGATCTTAAACATCCATGTGTCAGTCTTTGTCGGAGTTTGCTTTTTTGTAAAAAAAAAATGTAAATGAAAAACCTTATTTCAATCATGTATGAAATGATGAATATTGTGACAATCAGTGTATATGTATAAATTCTATTTAAATTATTATTTTACTTTGGTTAAAATTTATGTGTCCATGTGTTTTTATTTCTCTGTTTGATTTTTTGTTTAAACTTTCAAAATATCTTTGAGAGGTAATCAGAGAAAGTAGGTGTAATGACATTCTTGGTATTGGTTAAAGACACAAGTTAACATTGTAGAGCATTAATCTAAAAAAAAATGTCAAACTTTGTATCTGAGCTACATCGTAGAGCTCAGGTGGACAAATAAACATCCTAAAATACAAAGGAAAGGATATGGATGAATAAACATCACACTAGGAATTTCCACTGCGGCGGAGTATAAAATAGCCTACCCTCCCTACTCAAGGGTATTGCAACATACACGATAACGCATGCATTTTGAGTTTAAGGGGTCATTCTGTCATGATGTCCTATTGAAGTTTATTATTGGAAAATAAATTATTTGAAGAAAAAAAAAGAAATCAATGAATATAATTTCTCCTTTCTTCTCCAAGGCGGAGAGATTATCAAATAGAGGTATACCCACGACAAAGGGGCTGGAACAAAAAAAACAACAACAACATTTTTTCGCCTCTCTATAGGGGTGGGGTGTTAATTCACACTAGCATCGTAATTCGACTTCATATTTGCCGTCAAACGGTCTTGATGGCTTGGAAAGACTTCCAACAAACAAAACATGCCAATATGTTCCTTTGAAGCTTTCTCAGAAAGAAGACACTAAGCCGCGCAGAAGTAAGCGCCTCCTATCTTCATAAGACAGTGGTACGGAGGATACACCCCATATTTGAGACGTGACCTCTTCATGTTATAATTTCTTATTCTTTCTGAATTGTAAAGGCGGTTTACTATTGTAAACATCCTAAATTTTACTGTCATGCGACTTTTCAGTACATTGGATACAATAATGTGGAGAGAAGACCATCATCTTGAATTAGTAGCCTTATTCTCCTATTTTACTGTCTTATGAAGATAGGAGGCGCTTTCCTCTTTGCGGCATGGTGTCTTTTTTCCGAGACCGCATTAAAGGAGCATATTGGCATTTTTTGTTAGTAGAAAGTCTTTCCAAACCACCGAAACCATTTGACGGCAAACTTGAAATCGAATTACGATGCTACAGTGAATAATCACCCCTACCCCTACAGGGCTAAGAAAAATGTTAAACTTTTATGTTCCAACCCCTCTGTCGTGGGTGCACCTGCATTTTATAATCTCTCCGCCTTGGAGAAGAAAGGAGAAATTATATTCATTGATTTCTTTTCAAATAATTTGTTATTTTACAATAATAAACTTCATTAGGACATCATTACAGAAAGACCCTTCAACTCAAAATGTATGTGTTATAGTGTATGTTGCAGTACTTTTGAGTATAGGGAGGGTAGATCCACATTCAGTAGTCTATGGGAGGAAATGGGCAGCGTGAATCCGGTCACACCTGAGTACTCACAGATATTCACCTTTTTAAAGTATTACATAATAACTTTGAAATACAATTTTTTCCAGGGCTTCATTTATAGACCTTATCAAAGATACTTAGAGCATGGAGGATTATGTAATTCACACTTACTTTTAAACTCTGGTCATTGTTAACTTGTGTCTTAATGGTTAGAGTATAGTGAGCTTATTATGGGGATTATAGCAGAATGGTATCATGTACATTGTGGAAAATGACTTTTTGCAATGGTGTTGGTTTGGGTTGGGACTAGGAGAGGAGATTTTATGTGACGAGGGGGGCGGGGACGAAAACACCGAAGGCGAAATAATAATATCCTCGCGCGGGGGAAAAACGCTCCGAGGACACAATACATTGATGAAAAGTGGAAATTTAAAATTAAACCCCCCTCACCCACACCATTAAAGTTTAATAATCTATTTTCATCACATTTATCCTTTCATTACGTTTGCCGATTACAAAATTTATCAAAAATGCTAACAAAATAAATATATATATATATTTACTTTTAAAAATCAAGGGGGAACCCCCCCCCTTCCCGGATAGTTGGGACAAGCTATATATCTGTGGTACTGGTACGACCCACTTCACAAACAGATGATATGTCACTAAATAACAACAAAGAAATCTTGAATTAGGCGTAACTTTATTATTTGGGCATTTTCTTTTTCTACGAATAAACCTTTAAAAACAAACAAACAAAAGAAGTACTTATACATCCTTACACATATTTAAGAGAGGCGTCGTTGCCCAGTAGATATTACCCTGGTTTCTCATGCAATAGATTTCTGGTTCGAGCCCACGTCATGACGTTTGTGTCTCTTGGAATGACACGTCATCATTGATGCAGTTTATCACTTCAAACTGTGCAGTCACATGTACACCTATATACGCAGCTGTAGAAGACGACCATAATTACGAACAAGCCATCTTGAAAGTGATGGGGAGAAAAATGTTTCATATGAATGCGTTCTTATATGCATGATCGTTAATATTTCCCCAACATTCAAATTTGACAATGGTAATAATGTTCAAGGAATGAAAAAATAGTAATTTAATCATGGGATTTATGATCGACAACAAAAGAGTAATATTAATATCACTGTAAGCTTGTGATTATTTTTGATCTTATAATTACATTTTGTTGAACGTGATGTACTATGATTGAATAGAAACTGAAAATACATGTACATAAACTTATGACGTCAATTTGATTTTTTTTTTAAAAATGACTTTAGTGCGAATCTTCTGGTTGTGAAAAGGGCTTAGCAACTGGAGATATGTGACCAAGTTGTCAAGCAAAAGAAAACAAACTTTCTCTGCGTCAGGGTTGACAGTTAAGCGTTTTACTTGCCAAAACGCACCAATTGGCGTTGAAAATTTGAAGTGTCTGCCAAACGGCCTTTTGGCATTTTTTGTGTGGTGGGGAGGGGCGTTTACAATGATTCCTGAAAAAAATCATTATGAAACCGATTTTCAGTAAAAAAATTAAAAAAAATGGGTGCCACAAGTGTGTCACGTTCTGAAATGGCTGTTGCATTTCAGTGTTGCCAACTTAAATTAATGCCAATCCGCGACAATTACTCATTCAAAGCGCCGGAAAATAGCGCAGCACTAATACTTTCACGTGCAAAATCTGGCTGCAGGAAAAGCACGGCACCAAATTTCGGCCGCAGCAGGGTTTTCAATGCGTTTCTGAATAAAAAAAAAACAACACCATTTCTAACCATAACAAGGTGCACCCCCCCCCCCCACGCCTACGCGTTGTAAAAATGCATCAAATGCAAATTTGGATTTTTCACCGTATTTGGCAAGTTATTTGGCCATTTGAGAATCAGGAAAAACGGCAACCCTGCTCTGTGTCAGACTAAGAAATCCATTGTCATGGATTTTTGTTTGTGCTGCTTTTTGTCCCCCATTGTGACATCATCTGGGAACCCTCGTAAGGAAAAGGGAAACACGAGCACAGTATAAACTTAACTTGAATTTGTCACTGAGAAGAATTAGGTCATCCGAGCATCTAGTATGATCAGAGGAAATGAAAATCAAGCCATTTAAAGCAATTTTTGACACACACATACACGTCGGTCGTAACGCTGGCGCGCAATGCGTAAATCACCGACTTTCACCAAAAAGATAGTGTGGATCAAGTTTGGCTAGTGCAAAACATCTTGTGTGCAGTACAAGAGCTATTTCATAGAAAAGTATCCACACCCTACACCTAGGTACGGGTACTCCCGCACTTAAAACAATAAGTCTTCTCACACAGTGCACGTTTCGTTAAAGCGTGATCCCACAGACGACTCAAACAAGTGTCAGACTGGTGATTTTGAACTGTTAAATCCATGATAAAATCGTATTTTTCTTGTCAATCAATACGCACAGACAACCAAACCAATTTGGCGTGAGGAAAGAGAGTAAAATAAAGATATTGACCAACTGTTTGTGTTGTATTTTTATCAAAAAGCCATCCAGTTTCCATGAATCTATAATATGTTGTTTATAGATCGTTTAATTACCTGCTATACCGTTATACCCAGTAGATGTGAGAACTACCAACTTAATTACGTTAGAGCTGTAATGTAACTTTATCGCATATTATACCAGCTTATTATATTATAATAAGCTGGTGATAAAGGCTTCTCACGTTACATTCGTATCTCGCAATTGGTGCCATAGCTCACATGTTAACAGAACGTTTGACTAATTACCGATCAAATATCCGAACCAGGGCTGCCACTCCAAATTATCATTTCCCCTACGCCGCATGCGTATTTTCCCCCAAGGACGGTACTTTTCCCCTACGCCCCAATAGCCCAATTTTCCCATACGAAGCTAAAAAGCCATTTTTCCCTTACGAAGGTACGTTTTCTCCTACAAACTATTCTTGGTAAATGCAAGAGATTGATCGCGGTTTTGCCGGAGATGGACAATGGACTTGTTCAAACAATGTCCACAAAATATGTTATCCGTTCCGACGGTAGGGGGCAAAAGTCGCAACGGACGAAATCACAGAAAACGTCAAAAACCAACCCAAAGCATTATATTGGTGAAAAGTTTTTATTTCAGTTTTGAAAAGTTTGATATCTATTCTATCAAATGTGTCAGCTTCGGCCATAGAATCGAATTCTAAGTACCCCAAAACAGCGATTTCCAAACCCTTTTCGACGGGTAAAGTTTTTATTGGAGGGAACGATCGTCCTACAACGGGTTGCTAAGGACAGTGTCACGTGGCATTCTTTGAAATCCTTGTCCAAACCCCCTTGCAAATCATCATCATCAAAGAAACCTACTTCCCCCTGCGGAAGGTCATTTTCCCCGTTAGGTATCCGCTACTACGGTCTACGGCTGGCTGAAATGGATACGGTAGAGGATTTCCCCTACGAGTTGCAGCCTTGATCCGAACAAAGTGCACGTAGGCGGAGAATGCGCAAACCTCATGCGCTTTGCTCACAGGATGCTGATGAATAATTACATCAAACTGTGCTATGCGATTGAGCAACGAGAGTTTACACGGTTTTCATCAGTTATCTGCCGCCAGTGATCTAATATCGACATCTCAGAGCCGGGTGGAGAACCAATATCACTATGGAGAGATTCGTGGCGGTGTGTGTTTTTGCATGGGTTTCTTTATTGCATGCACAGACGACGTATAAACGTAAGTTCTTAACACATTTAACATCTCAAAATATGTTCGTGTTTTTGTTTGTTTGTTTGTTTATTTGTTTGTTTGTTTGTTTTTATTACTGGGGTGGGGTATCTTCCATCGAACATTAGCAATCTGCTATATTTGACTTATTTTGAATTTTAGTGTTTTTCCAGGTAATATTCGGTTGTTCAGATCGCATTTTATAACGTCGTGTCTACCAATGATCGCACTCCATGTTCCTACCAACTTGAATCTCATGTCGAAGTGTAATCCCATATAGGGAAGATTTCAATAATGGCTAATCTTTGTTCAATGTACGACAATATTTATAGTTTTGCTACTTCAAATCGTTTCGAGAATTGTATAAATAATGCTTACCACCTATCTGTCCAGGTAGACTTGCAGTATTATTTGGCTGGATTTCATTAAAATACCTGTTGCTCCATAACTGGATGTGTTTGCGTGCACAACTAGATAAAACATCTTGTTCAGTTGTCCAGGATTGAACATATTGACCTCTCTCTGTGATGTGTCATGACATATACTCAGGAGCGGCGGTACGTATTTTCGGTTGGGGGGCAAAGCTAAAAAGGAGCACTTGTATGTCAAAAGGGGCATTAGACACATAAAGAAATTTTCATCTTCAAAATAAGTTTTTGCTTGAAGTAAAAGAGTGTTTCGCTGTAATGTAACTTGAGCACCCCTTTTTTTAAAAGGGAGTTCTGATGATAATGTATGTATTCCGTGAGCGAGCATAGCAGGCGAGCGGTTTTGGAAAATTTGGAAATTTTAAGTTGTAAAACTCGCTGTGTGGTCTATTCTCGCACTTATCTCAACACTAATTTTATTGGTAGGCCTACAGAGTGCCAAAAAGGTGAAGAACATCATGCTACATCAAACAAATTCATATAGGAAACAATGAGCAAACCCTGGTGGGCACTAGCGTAGCCAAAGGGGGGGCAGAGGGGGCAGTTCCCCCCCCCCCATAATGCTTTTTCAGAATTTTGTCGGTACACGAAGGACTCCGTCGGTACATGCGGAACGACAAAAAAAAATAATTTTGTACCGACGAAATATCTCATAAACCGACAAAAGTATTGAAAGAAATTGCATTTTTTTAATGTAAAAATCTTTTTTTTTCAAGCTCGCTCGCTCCGCTCGCTCGCATAAGTGATTTTCTTCATGTCAGTTGTTTTTCGATAACCAAGCAAACCGCCTTGTCATGAATACTATGATTGATGGCATTTGAAACGTATAGCGGTATACAGTACAGTCAACTTGAGTCAAGTGTACTCCACAGACAACGTTCCAAATCAACCGACCCGAACATCATGTTGTACCGACAAAATGTTGACAGGCCTACTGTTGATAGATTCAACATTTCAGCAACGTGTACATTTAGGAAAAAATCTTGGGGAAAAAAGAATAGAACGCTATTGGATATCGGGGCACACTAGCTCCGCCATGTAAAGTGGATGGAGATATTTTGCCCTTCGGCCCGTTCCTCGTTCGCCAGCCAAATCAAAAAATTGCCTTTAATTTGCACACACGTTCCTATTCTCATAGACTTCGAAAAATGTTCCTCCCAAGCAATGTTGAATAACAAAACTTGTTGCGTCACGGTGATTATACTTGTGTGTTCCTATTAAATTACAGTACTGCTGAGTGCTGATACAAATAATATCAGAACATCAAAAGGCTTCGTTACGGTTGTAGAAATATAACTTTTAACTTTCTTTGACTTGCAAATCTATTGATGTCTGAAGCGCTCGTTCGCTTCGCTCACTCGCACATACATTACCATTAGTAGAGGAAGCATTACTTCTTATAGTGAGTAACGGATCTACAGAGGTGGGGCTTAGGGGGTATAACCCCCCCCCCCCTTGGGCTGGCAAGTGAAGAATTTGTATGGGTTTATTATGTTAGAAGATGTCAAGAAAACCAAAACGTATTGCAAAATTTGTTTTAAAAAACAGTGCAAAACAAATTTTTATACACAATTCTCAAATTTTTGGCGCGCTTCGCGCGTAAACATACGCATTTTTAAAATTTTCGGTGCGCTTTGCGCGCAAGCATACACAATTCTCAAATTTTCGGCGCGCTTCGCGCGCAAACATGCAATTTTTTGATTTATTCCCATCACCATTCGCTCAAAAAAACCCTCACCAAAAAGCTAGATCCACCCCTGTGTATTAATTATTCACTATCATCGTAAATCATTTAAATCATTACACAACATGAATATGTCGGTACGTCGGGAGTTTGTCGGTACATTCGGGTGCCTTGCCCCCGCAATCGCTAAAAGCTGGCTACGCTACTGCTGGTGGGTCTCAGATTATAGTCGGACAGGGGTGTGTCGCTGAGAAGTCCGAACCCATACCCACATCCAAGGGTCCCTTTGCTATGAATAGGATAAGGATTTTTTGGTGAAAAACGGGCCTCAACGGCATACATTTGCGCGCGAAGCGCGCCAAAAATTTGAAAATGGGGCCCATGTCTAATGATCTTTTTGATAAAAAGGGGACCCATGTCTAAGGATCATTTTTGAAAAAGTCACCCTTTCCAGTGGCACATCTACCCAATGTACGTGAGTACCCAACCCCGGGAGCAAACACTTCTTGGAGGGCAAAGATGATGATAACAACCACGTAGTTTCGTTATGAACAACAGGAATGGATATTCCCGTGCAAAATGTCTCAACTGATCTTCTTATATTAATTGGTGCTTCGACACATAACAGTTTGGAGTGTACAGGCTTATTCCGCGGCGAATGAGAGCAGTACACAGCGTTTTGGAGGAAAAAATAAAATCCTTCATCGTAAAACTTTCGTCTTCTCTGGTTCATAGTACTTACCTAAAGTCAATTTGATGTGGTTTTTTTTTGCAATAGATTTAGACAAACGTTATAAAATAAATAGAAAGAAAAATAATCGTGTTATCTAATGAAGTGTGAAGTTTGAGCATTATACTATGTCCCATTCCTACCAAGCACGCCATCTGCATGATAGTAGATCCAAATACACACATACTTCATAAATTATTCAGTCGTGAGCACAGAATAAGCCACGTCACGCAAATTTCTGTTACTGAAAAGGGGGCATTCTTCTCTTCCAAAAAGACCCACGATTTTCTTTATTGAAGAAGACTGAGAAGAAAAGGTGTCATAAAATTTCCTCACTAAAAAAACACTTTTGTCGCTTGAAGGGTACATGAAAATAGGGCCATATTAAGAGGAAAACCGATGGAGAGGTCCAAATTTTTGCCGCCCCTGAGGGCACTATGAGATGCCAAATGCCCCTTTTAGGAACATAATGTGCCACTCTGTTGAACAACCCACTTATTCTCGTTACTCTACGATGTGCCCCGTCAGAGGAAAAATACATGGAATAAATAATGAATACATGAAATAAAATCACTTTCAACGAAAGAAAGTACCTATATAAAAAAAAAAAATCCCCAAAACTCGGTATGGGTGCAAACCAAAATAGGGCACATTTAATTTAGAAAAGGGCCGAGTATTTGCCTGGAAATGAAATGGGGTAGCGGGGCAAACAGTGGGGAGGGCCTAATTTTTCCTATCCATGCATGAGGGCTCTAAGATGAGAGGCTACTAATGCCCTTTCTAGGCAAAAAATGTGCCCCATCATTGATCAACTTACCCAATTATGTTTTCTCTGTACTGTATGACGTGCCCCGTCAGGGGCAAAAATATATATAAAATATAAAAAGAAGAGAAAACATAATAGATTGAAAGTAAAAGAAAATCACCTTCAAGGGCAAAAATGCATCATTTAAAACAAAAAGTGTCCCTTCAAAAAAAGGGTACATTTCACTTAGAAAAAAGGGCAT
>JZLH01S0411083.1:61635-77514 GCA_001188425.1 Eucidaris tribuloides | reverse complement strand
AATTAGTAGTTCCTGAAAATTATAAGAAATAGTTCAAGATATACCTTCCTGATGAAATTGAAATTCCAACTTCTAGAAGATTACAAATCATAATGTGCTGATTATCTTGTCAAATTCCTAACAATGAAAATGTACTGTTCATTTTTCAACTAAAGGCTAACATTGTGGTACTTCAATTAAAAAAAAGGTCAAACTTTGATATCCTAGTTACATAATCGTGCTTAAATGGACAAATAAACATTCTTGCATACAAACGTTTGGAATATATGGTGCCACTGGCATGGTATCCATGGATAAACAAATTAGTACTCCTCCGGAGTATAATTAGTCAAACCTGTAACACAGTATAATATGGGAGGAAACAGACAAGGTCAGGAGAAGGTCTCGCTGGATACTATAGTTTTTCACTTGTTTAAAGCACTAAATTATCACTTTGAAGTAAAAGAAAAAATCAGGGCTTCATTTTTAGGAAGTGCGGATATTTTAAACTGTGCTCAATGTTAAACTGTGGCTTTAATGTTTGATTGTTTTAATGACATATACAGTATAGGACTTACCACGATAAGGATTCAAACAGCTTTGTACATGACTATGTACGCTTGTTGTAAATGCTCGTGACATCATGGATTAGGGGGTTTGGGGTGCGCTAGACCCCCAAATGAAGTTTGATCATGCCATGGTATTATATTGATGAATTTTTGTTTCTGAAACACAAAATGATTTTCCTCATTCGTTTCTGAACCCCAAATCATTTGTCTCATTACGCCACTGATATCATTGGTTTTTTTTTTTAAATCCCTGAATAAACCTGAATCGTTTTAAACCATTGTATTGTAATCTGATGTCAAAGTACTTCAAGTGAGCATAATTTCATTACCTCACAAGAATTCAATCATAGTGAATTAGAAATTATTATAAAGATATAAAAATGTTTTCATCAATCTCAGTTTCCTGTTTTCTGGGACTTACCACGATTAGGAATCAAACAACTTTGTACATGGGCAATTCCGCGAAAAATGTTACCCAAGCTCTAAATCATGAAATCTGTAATAATATCAAAAATATATGTGCTACAGTTATAAATTTAGTATCACACAATAGAACTCATCGAACTCTTTAATTTGAGTGGTATTTGAATACATTTGAAGTATATTTAGACATAATTTTCTTCAAAGATCCCATTTTCTTGCAAAATTTTCTCATCTTTTTTGAAAAATGCACAATCTTTGAGTCTCATTATTTCAGATTCAACAACACTTCAGAATTAATTTATAGTAGTTTATATTTAAGAAAGGACCAAAAAATGATTAATATTAGCTTTACATTGGTTATTAAATACTTTAAAGATTGTGTCATTCATTTGCACGTCAAAAAACACCTAGATGAATGAAATCAGCTTAAATCATATCCAATGTGAAGATTAAAATAAATAAACACCTCTCATAGAGACTTGGGGTAAAATATTGAGTTTTGGTGAAAATCTGGACGGTTAAACTTCATCCTTTTTCAAATTACTCAGAAGAAATTTCAAAAAATCCGCGACGTCAAACATGCACGTGCCGTTCCAAAATTGTCCGATCAGCCGTTAGCCAAAGGTCGTGCAGAGGAATAGCCGTTTCAGTGCGCTCCGCTGGTCTTGCGACGATACACATAACCGCCGCGATTCGCAAAGTGAAGCAAAATTGAAACTCATGGAAAGAACAACATTCTGGTAACATGTCGTGATTAGTTTTTCTCATAAAACAACAAATTCATGACGTATGGATCTCAAACTTTCAACACACCATTCGTAGGTACTAAACTACCGTTTGGTATTGATAATGAAGGGAAGTATGGACTTGCACATCCCTGACACAATCTTTAAAGTATAAATATAAGGACCTTAAAAAAGCGGTCCGAGGTGTAATGTCCGTAACGTTAAAACTGTAATGTCCATAACACAACATTTATGGTCCTGTATGGGATATACTAAATATGTTGTACCTAATTGTCATTCTACAACTTAAACAGGTCCTCAGCACCCATTTCACAAGAAAATTGGCTTCACTTCATGCTTAAGCTCACAAAATTGTTTGACAAATGCTTTGGTAGGTGAAAAGTCATGTCCACAAAATGTAATGTCCGTAACGGCAAACATTATGTGTGATAACTACCAAACGATAAATAGAAACTAATTCAAATTTAAACTGTTAACACTTCAGGGTGACTTGTTTGAGATTTCCACAAATAGGGAATGTTAATGATGGTTTCTAGAAATAAGCCCCCAAAGTTGCAAAAAAACGTTTGAATGTTAATGTCCGTAACGCTGGAACTGCTCACATGATTATGTACACTTGTTGTAAATGCTCGTGACATCATGTACATGTATTATAATTGTTGTAATTCAATATGCATGTAATATTTTCATTGCAGTTTGTTAATAAATTCAGTTCAATTTTGACGACACTAAATCAAAATTCTGACGAAACTGGATGCAAAAAGACGATATTATTTGCGCTCAACCGCTAAGTGACTGTAATTGACGAAAATTTGGGAAAACATTAAAGCGATTGGAAATGATGTTGAACTTGTTGATAAAGATGAATTCAAAATTGGCATTGCATCGCCTTGGCGTCTCAAAATGAATCTGAATTGGCAATCTTTCATTGTTTAATGAAAACAGCTTGAAAATGTACGGGAAAACTTGTAGTAATCGTGTCGAATGAAATTCATATTCAAACATGAACAAATACTAAATGGATTGATCCATTCATGCCCCTAAAGGTGCTATATAGCGTACCTGGCATCGGATTAGAAAGGTTTGGGGTGCGCTTGACCCCCAAATGAAATTTGATCATGGTATACAGAAAGGCTTATATTGACGAATTTTTGTTTCTGAAACCCAAAATGATTTTCCTCATTAGTGTCTGAACCCCAAATCATTTGTCTTATTACGCCACTGATATCATTGTTTAAAGGTATTGCCATTGGCAGTGTAACTTTCCAAACTTTTGTATTCTATAGGGTGTTTATTGTCCATTTGAACACTACTATGTAGCTCAGATATCAAAGTTTGACAATTTTTTTAAATTGAAGCTCCACAATGTTAGCCTATCACTTTAAAAAAAAATCCCTGAATAAACCTGAATTGTTTTCAACCATGGTACATTGTATTGTAATCTGATGTCAAAGTTCTTCAAGTGCGTATAATTTCATGACTTCACAAGAATTCAAACATTATAGTGAATTAAAAATCATCCATTTTCTCCTAGCTGACTGTTTGTGGGTTTAGTGTCATTTGGAAAGGAACTCTTATGATATAGTACGGGAGCAGATTCTGAAAAACGGCCTGGAAAGTGAGTTTCGTGCAACCCACATGGTAGAATAGACCCTGTAGAACAACCCTTGGTACCTTGTATAGTCAAATTGGGGTATCACTTAAAAGTTATAGGCCTTTCAACTTAAAGGAACACTTCACCAGAAATATCGAAAATAAAGAATTCATCTCAAAATGATTTGGTATATCTTGAGCTGTTCGTGATGAAATCTCCCGAAAATGATATCAAACATTAGAATCAACCTCTACTTCCAGTTGCATGATATATCTTATGCATGACCCCCTTGCTGACCTCACATTAAAGGTGAAAAGTATATACGTCACATTATACAGAATGGCCAAGAGAGAATTGAGATGTAGTGTGGGTTGCACGAAACTTTAATTTTCGGGTCCGTGCTCCCGTACTAATATGATCGCAGGTCAGTTCGACGTTGACGAGCAAAACGCCCACCCAGATCAACGCCTGTCTGTGGATATTTTTAATGGTAACCTAAAAATAAATCGAAACAATATTTCCAGTTTAAAAAATCTGAGCTACATGATTCCCCATGCTACTAGTGTCTCTGATAAGGTCTAAAAATGAAGTCCCGAAAAAATTGCAGTTCAAAACGATCATTAAGTTATTTTAAAATAGTGAAAATCATTGAGCGACCATTCCCGTTTTCCTCCATAGACTGATGTGTAGCAGAATTTTCATCAGCTGAGAATAATTCATGTGCCGATTTTTATCTGTACATATTTTAACGAGTGACAGCATATTAACTGTCAAAAGTTTTGTGTTCTAGGGTGATTCCATCCAACTTTGACAAAATGCTCTTTAGTGGGGCTTCCACGATGTTATATAGTGTCTTTAAGGTCCCATGTGTAAGGATTTTTTTCTTGGAAGAACGACCCATGTCTCAAGGGCGTAGGCTGGTTTGGACACGGGGAGGTGCACATCTTGGGAAGGTGGAACTAAAGTGACATGGGGAGGTGCACATCTTAGGGAGGTGGAACTAAAGTTGAGTAAATCAGGCGTTGAAAGCAGAAAAAATGGTGCAAATTTCGTTTTTCTTGCCAGGGGCGGAACTCCTATGGCTCTGCGGGGGGGGGGGTGCACGTGCACCCAGTGCACCCCCAGCCCACACATGGGGACAACTCTATACTTTTGTGCACAAAGTAATGAGTGCTTGTTTTCATGCAGTCGTGGCACAAGAATGTGCTCTGAAATTCACCTTTCTGAACAAAATTATACTGAAATATTGCTCAAAATGGATAGTTTACCAATGACCTCAACATATAAATTGAAAATGAAGGACTCATCGCTTCAACATTTTCATTTTTTAATTTTCTAAAATTTCTGCCCCGTTTCCTGAACAAAATTTTGTCCCGTTTTGGCGGGACAGAATCATTCAATTCACACAGTGCAAACTTTGTTCGTTTTTTCCAGTGTTGGGCGTATGTGGTCCATATAGGACCACATACATAGTAGGTGTGCCCCAGCCTACGCCCTTGTGTCTAAGTATTTTCCGTGAAAAAGTACCCATTTAGAATATACGTGAGAACCTCCTCCCACCCGTACCCCACCCCCACCCCCAGCCCCACCCCCGCCTGACATTGAGCAATCATGATGATAATTTTCAGTCTTTCCACTTTGCACAAACCCGCTCTGCTTTAGCGCCATCTGCGGCCATTTGTTGTACAGTCATTACTTATTCATTCATTCATGTTGGCTGCAGAGACGATCTCCAAAAATATCTGATAGATTCTGGTTGCAAATTCAACGAAGACTCTCCACACGGTTAGTATAAATACGCCTAATTTTGAGAAAAGATCAGTTATTGTTTTTGAAGTGTAATAATCTGTGAAATTGTGAGTGTATCTGTGATTTGTGGCAATTTTCGATGGCCGGGTTCTGTTTTCCCAGACCTGTGTGTGCAGTAGCAGAACGTAATTAGATCGATCTTGCGAGTATTGTGTGTTGCTCTGTCTGTGTGTGTTTGTGTACTGTCAGTGGCAGTGCAGTGTCAACAGAAGTTGATGTGACGTGTGATGTGGATCTGACTGCCTAACTGAAGTACCATAATTTGTTGATGATGATTATGTAACTATATGACATGTACCATGTTATGCTGTCTTGACCTTAATTTGTTGCTTTTGAAAGATGAATTTGTCTTAGTTTTTCACTGATAAGAGCTTCGATAATCATGAATAATCATGTTTACTACAGTCGTGTCATGACATTGACTCGATATGAATGATTGATCATGGTCAATCATGCCCAGTCATGGCATGCAGGGTCCTGCACTCGGGCCAGGGGAGGGGGTGGGGCACTTCACACCTACTACTACATGGGGCACTTGTCTTGTATCAACAAGTCTTGTATGTCAACAAGTAGGGGAACTGCTTGAAGAGAGATCATACAGGGCAAATATTAACATTATGATTATGGGACTAATATTATTAGCAGGCCTGACAAATATTTTTTTTTTTGCCTGCCCAAGCCCCAGTTGGCATGGTCGGGGGCTTGAAAGTTGAATTGTATCAAGTGCCCAACAGCGAAATCTAAATGCCCAAATTCATGGACAAAAGAAATCTCCAATTGTTGGTTGTCTTCCTGGTACTTCTAAATATTAGATTTAGCAGAAAAAAAAAGGCATGGTCCGATTGGGCAGTTTCTTTAATTTTTTTTTTCTGAGTGCCCGACCAGGATTTTCAGATGCCCCACACATTCAGGCACACTTGTCGAGCCCTGGAACTTAAAAGTTACCAGGTCGATTCTTGTTCATTTGATGAGATAAAGAGTAGACAGACTATATTTTCGACAAATGGGCTAATCCACCTGTGGTTTTGATTCACGTACACGATCTACAATGCCAGCAATTTTATGCAACACACGTGAACTGATAGCTGTGAATGGAGTTAGCGATCAACAATGTTTTATAGTTGACGTAGGATACCACTGAACATTGTTCATCATGGTAATCTTTGCACTAACTTTATTCAGAGGTACATGTACATGTAGAGCCATGAGTGCATGCATGCCATGTACATGTATGTCTACTCTCCGCTAACATGAAGATCATCATGTACATGTACATGAATCTGTGGTGGCTGACCACCCATGCTTTGTCCAATATGTACATGTACTTAACCCGTTGGAGATGATTTGATTTCACTACAACGCGGATTTCCCATAGACTCCGACACGAGGTAGCTCGTACTTAGTCTCCAAGGGGTTAATTTTCATCAAATGAATGAAAATCACAGAGACCTGGTACGTGTATGTACTGATTTTAAACATTACGTGTATGATGTATGGTATTTACATTGCCAGATCCCCTAATGTCCATGATTGTCAGTCCCGCCATACCCAGAAATTTTTAAATCGTGAATCTGGAGTTTTACTACCATCAAGTCCATCATACAATGCGAGATTTTATCACTTGCATGCAAACATGAATTTCAGAAAATAAATATAATTTACAAAGTAACATACAACTCCTTCAATTTTAGCATGTTGCAATTGTTTGTTAATTTTATGCTTATCACAACTGATTGTAGACCTGTACCACTTCAGCCGCCATAGCTGGGGGCCACCCAAGACCATGACAAAAAATGTGCTATTACGTCTGGTATAAACAGTGTATTGTTACAACAGTATACATTCTCAGCTGCAGGGTTGGCAATTTCCCAGGAAATACCTGTATTTCCCACCAGGCAGGAAATACTGGGCAATACCTGGGAAATACGTGGGCAATACCTAGCCGTGTACTCTTGAGGTTGTACAAGCCAGGTCAACTAAGAAGGCCATTAATGCAGTTCATTTGGGCTCTTCTAATACACAAAATCATCTTGAACTGATAAATTTCAGATCAAAAGACTCTAAAACATCTTTTCAATTTTTATTTTTGATTCAGTATTATTTCACATACTGTCCAATACATACAGTATTACACTGTACATTATTCAGGTGTTCACATTGTGGGATGCAGTCCTCATCTTGCTGAATATACAGGGTCAAGATCAACATCTGTCAATGGGGTGTGCTATTATACATGTAAGTGTTCTGGATTTAGGGAGCAATTCAGATATTTGCAGACTGAAATTATTGAAAAAATATTTCTAACATAAAAGCAGGTGATTTTAAAATTTCCATAAGTTTAGTATTGATTTGGCTGTGTAGAAAAGTTGTTCCACCAATCATAATGAGTCCCTTGTTCCCCACCATCACTTAAGTTGTGTTTTTGTTGTATTTTGTGTTGAATCACACTTACTGAACAACAATCTCTACATTTTTGAGTTATTATCCTTCAAGAAATAACTTTTTTATAGTACACTGTATTTCCCGTTTTTGTCAAAATTAGCAAGGCGGTATTTACCATCCGGTATTTACCGGCCAACCCTGCTCAGTTGGCCCTTTGACTCCCAGTTCTGGCATACATGTATGAAGCGGCTACAATGTTGCCAAATTGGTTTATCAGCCAATCAAACATTTTGGAGCAGTTTGCATTTAAATTATAACTTTGCAATGAAAAGATTTGAAGATTGTTTTCCATTTTTGTGCGATGCAGACTGGTTTAGTTCAAAGATACACAATTGATTTAAACATCCCCCATCAAATGCAATATTTTTTTTGTAAACTGGTTTGCGAAATTGCAGGGCTGCCAACTCTCACGCATTGAGCGTGAGACTCCCGCATTTTGGCCCTTTCTCATACAAACATTTTGTTTGATTTTCCGTACATTTCTATTGGTCTCGTGCATTTGGACCTCTCATTCATATCATTGGCCTATGGGAGTCTCAGGCTAATGGATTCACTGACATTGGCGATTCTGAAATTGAAAACCCTAGTTGTGTTTTAGTTACAGTGTACATGTTTGTCAAATTTGAAACTCATACTTGTTCAATTTCACACATAGGCCTACACTGTGAGTACTGAGTAGAGGTTGGCATTGTTCCCAGTAATAGTCAAATATCATATTGGTGTCAGGATTATGCTGAGTAGGACTTAAAGAATTAATTTGTGACTATTTGTCGTAATGTGTAATTCCTAATGAATCCCACTTCTCACATCAGGAGCCCAAATATAATCCAGATAAGCCATCAAACTGTACTCTGCTGTTTGTTGTGACATAAGATATGAAGAGCGAAGGCAGACATTTGTCGTCAAGTTTATCAGCACTGTACAGTCTGCATTAATATTTGATTTCATTAAAACGATAGTTACACATGAATTTGATTTGACATTTATTGACAGGTCTGCCAATATAACAGATTTGGTTAAAAAATTGTATTCCTGCCTTTTCTTTAGTGTGTGAGTGTATTTATTGTCATATTTTCTTTGCATTGAATTCTTTCAAATTTTATATTGATCAGTCAAGCTCATACACCTACACTGTGTGTATAACTTATGACCATATTATGGATGTTGATTCACTTACACATGTATAATTTGGGCATTTTCATGAATTATTGGACAAATCACAAATTATATAAATTGCTCTATCTCAAATTGTATTACATTTCAATGGTTTAAATGGATATGAATCATGAAGAAACAATTGGAGACATCATTTCTACTCTAAATTTTATGTCGTCAACAGCACCCTCTAGGAGAATCAGAACCATACATGAAATACATGTGGGACTAGTGTGACTAAATCTCAGTTTTATGAAAAATTATCATTTATTCTGCAGTTTTTTTCCATGCCAATAGCCTCTTATTGTTTTGAAAGTAATGAAGCCCCACATATGCATACTAAATCTGCAAAAGACATGAATAAACGCAAATTTGTGTGGATGGACAAAATGTAACATAACTTACCGTAACTTAGAACCATGTTTTTGATGTTGAAGTTAAAAATGGAAAGATTTTTATCAATAAGTTATATCAAATGACTTATCAAGACACCAGAAATAGCATGGATACCACAGTTTGATTCTGTTGAAAACAGGTTGAGGAAACTTTGAGGACAAAGACTTGTCATTTTTTCCATATCCATAATTAAAGTTCTTGTTATTACCCACTGAAACATGTCTCATGATTTTGCTTGATGTTGTGAAGTAGTTGTCAGTCTAGAGAACTGACAGAATGCTAATAATAAACAATTTTAAAAATACATTTCATGTCTATGTCATATTTTTCCTGTATCCTTAATGGAATATATTTAAACTTGAATAAAACATAATTGAACTGAATTTCATTGATTTAAAATTAATTGAAATTAATTGAAATGAATGATTTATCAGCAGCGATCTGTTCTGGGGCAGATCCACAACAATTTGTTCTCCTTTTCATAAAGCAGATCCTACAAAATGAAGAGGAGAGACATGACACAGGGTTCTCAGCCCATCAGGGAAATCAGGGAAAATTATTTAACTTTCTTCCAGTCAGGGAAAAGTCAGGGAATTTGATAAAAATGCCTCAAATCAGCGAAAAGTCAGGGAATTTTGATTGGCCCAAAAATCGAAAGTAGTCAGTCAGACTCTGACAGTGTTTTATGAGTACTGCAAATAGTTCACTGCAAAAACATAGTATGTGAAACTGGAAATGAGTTGAAATAATTATCGTGGAATTTTGAGACTTCATCGGGGAAAAATAAGGGAAAAATCACAGAATTTTGTTTTCTTGAAATGCTGGGAACCCTGTGACATGGCCTTCAGATTTGGCTAACCTGTTACTTTTCCGGGGAAAGGGGGATTGAATGTCAAGTTTATCAGGACTCCCTGGGGGAGATTGAAGTTGAGGAAGGGGGAGTGGCTCCTCATGAGCAGAGGTAATTTAGGGCAGATCCCACAAAGAGAAGAAATACCGGAAGCAGGGTTCGACACCTAGCACTTGCCCGCTTGCCCGGGACAAGTAAAATTTCATGTCCGGCAAGTAAAAACTCAAAATGTTAAAATTTACTTGCCCAATTGGGCAAGTGAGTGTGTTCAGTTAACTTATATAATTTCATCATTATTTTGTTCGTTGTTCTTAATTGTATGACTTTTTATAATCATAAATCTATCTACGCCATTTTGCAACCGCCCGCCACGGCCCCCGCCCCCTCCGCCCGAAGAAAAAAATAACAATGTACGAAAACTATAAAAAAAAAATAAAAAAAACAATCCTTAGTTAAAATTAGGGAGAAATAACTTACATGTATGTGTTTTTTAATATTTTTTATTTCTGGGCAAGTAAATTTTTCACTTGGGCAAGTAAAAATCTGAAAGTAATAGGAAAACAAGTTAAGTGTGGAACCCTGCCAGAAGTTAAATATTTTTGATCCCCTGGGTCACAAGTAGCATCAGGACCCCCCCCCTCCCATGCCCATTGCATTAAGTTTGTCCTGTCTACCTGACTTGATAATAAAGCTATTCTCGAAGAGTTTTCATAAAACTTGAATCAAGTATGAAAAATGCCATGATCAGAGATACTGCATGATGAATTTGAGATTAGATTTCGGAGATGAACAATGAAAAGTATAATTCCAGTAGAGTAGACTTTACCAATAATTTGATGTATCAAACACAGATGGTCAATGTAATTGTAATGTTCTATTCAGTTTCATAGTGCTCACATGTTAGCAATTTGAGACTGTGTGGATGGTTGACTTCATGAATAAGCTTTACTATCAACTTGTAATCAGAATCAGAATTGCATTGTACATATTGGCAATTCCACGGTTACTCACATTACCTTTGAAGGCATTTTGATTCACTTGTTGATCTCTTGCAATATTATTAATTGTAGATAGCTGAAAGTCTTTATGCCATCACAAAGCATACATGTTGTTTCTGATTTGTGCAAAATAAAAATTTGAGAAAAAAAAAATTAACTGTATGGAAATTATTGAAATGTCTCGGTTACTCACGTTACAGAATTTGGACATGCATAAAAATGTAAAGAGGACTTAATTGAAAAATTTCCTAATGTGGAGCTCTCATTCAAAAAAGTTGTACCCTTATGAAAGCACTCTGATAGAGAGTCACAAACTGACTATATGCAAAATGTAGTGGGTTACCCTATTTTTGTATAAATCACAAGAACATCGGTTACTCACGTTACATTTTGTCCGAAGATATATTTTCTGGGTTATTTTCACATAAATAGGTTTTTATTGGAAAAGCAATACATTTATCATTGCAGTATTATATGCTTAACACTATTTCATGGAAAAAAACTGGAGAAAAAATGATGATATTTTATAAAACTTAGATTTAATACCAGTAGGTGGAGCCTAGTCCCAAATGTGGCATATTGTGTATGGTTGCCGATTCTCCTAGAAAGCAGCGTTAAAGAAGCAAAATTTGGGGTAGAAATGATGACCCCCATTGTTTCTTCATAAATCATAGCCAATCAAACCAATAAAATGTAACATGTTGAGATAAAGCCAAATTTTATAGTGCTTGGTTTGTCCACCAACCGGTGGAATTGCCCATATAAGTTAAATTGCAAACTTTATTTATTTCTATCTTATTTTCTCCGTGAGTGAGAACACCTTTAAATTATACATTGTGTAATCATGTCTTTTCATCATAATATGATGAAAATTTGATGTTCCCAGACAGTAATCAATCAATGTGTCACATTATTCCGGTATTATCTCAAGAATAATTTCCACCCACGCAGCAAGAAAGATGAGTAAGATTTAGTTTTGTTCTTAATAGTTGCAAGCCACTGGCCACATCCGGCCTGCCAGACATTTAAATCTGGCCGGCCTGAAAAATATCAACTCGAAAAAGAAAGGCTTACAAGGATGATCATTAAACTACTTTGTAGAAAATAATAAGAAAAGGGAGGAAAAATGAGTGCTGGCTTCAACTTGATCATGAAAAATATTTGATCTGTATCAGTTTGGTTATTTCCAAAACCGGTTAACCTACGGTCAAAACTGGGCGGTTTCGGTTAACCTAAAAACAATTTTTGAACCTCAGAATATTCTTATTCCCTGAAATAACCATGACAACATGCCAGTGTTAAAGGTAAGAAATCATATTTGAAATTACTTAAACTTTGTCGTCATATTCACCCCATTTTCTTTTGGCATTATTTACTTAGACAAAAGTGACCATGTTTCTACAACAAAATGACACAAAATGGCTAGCTGAAACCTACATGTACAAATTTAGAATAATTTTGTACCTCTAGACAGGTTGGTTGCAGTCAGTTAACCCCTTATTGATACAGCACTAAATAATATAAGTGTATGTGTAGATTGATACTTTCATATGAAGACAAAGTTGTTATATATTTGTAGGAGTTCTGTTCATTCAAAACTTTCTCCCCAAAGTAACCACTGCTGGTGGGTGTAAAGCCTCATGGGCCAACATGCAACAACCTTATTTCATATTTTTCTGCCCTACCCCTAAAATGTGGTACCATAGAGAATATGTGGTTTGAATATTGAAAGAAAGATATGCGATTGAGGTGCCATGCGACGTTTGTCCTGTAAAAGTGGAAATGTAGCAACAGATTCCTGAAAATAGCAGACAGTTTTAAGTCATCAACATGAAATTTTTCATAGCAAATCTGAGGGCGATTCTGAAGGAAATTGTCACCCCAATAGATTGTTGTTTTTTGGTGATTTTTAGGGGTGATTTGTGCATTGCCAAGGGCTAAATCGCCCATCGCCATGGGTTGTTTCCTACACTGATATGGTGTATTATAATGTATGTTGTTGGCCTGTAAATTCTCTTGTGAGAAGACACTGGCTACATGTAACTGTATGCTACACAATGGTCTGAACTCAAACTCAATTGCATTTCAAAGGTAATTAAAACATTTTGGGTACATAGTAACAGTATTATTTCTAAATGAACAATCTCTCTCCTCCCCCCCCCCCCAAGAAATATTATTCCTTTCTTTGTCTCAAAATGTTGTGAGAAGAGTCAGGGTACATTAATTTTTATTCACATCACATGTCTAATTTGTACAAATTAAGAGAATTGCAAATAATATACATGACATATCTCCTCATGCAATACCTTGATACAGAATCAAGACTCAATGAATGTGTTTTCTCATTTGTTTATTTATTTTTTCTTTGTTTATATATTTATTCATTTGTTGTTTATTTCTTTGAACATTTAAAGGCAAGGTTCACCCTGACATCAAGTTGGTTTTAGTTAGAGCAGAACAATGAGCGAAACATATTAATGGAAGTTTGGCGAAAATCCACCAAAGTATAACAGAGTTATGAGGTTTCAAAGTTTTAAATTTGTGACGTCACATGCGAGCAGCTCCCCTGTAGGTCATGTAATATAAATTCCATAAATTGCCATTGGTTCATGATAATTGAATGGAATTTTTTCCACAGAAGCATGTGTGAAATAATGTTTCTGATAATTCATTGAATGCACAGGTAAAATCGTTTTCAAATTTCTGAGAAAACAGGAATTTTATGGAATTTATATCTCATGACATATGGCGAACTGCTTGCATGTGACGTCACGAATTTAGAACTTTGAAACCTTATAACTCTCTTATTCTTTGGTGGATTTTCACCAAACTTTCATTAATATGTTTTTGTCATTGTTCTGCTTTTATTAAAACCAACTTGATGTCAGGGTGAACCTTGTCTTTAATTTATTTGATTTCCAGGAAAGAAAATATCAACATATAATATGTACACAAAGCAGAAAATCATGCATACCAAAGTGTAATGTCTCCAGGCATTACTGAGAGGACAGAATACCTTGTTGTGTGGTTCTCTTTGATTCTTCATTGGCCAATAGTTTACAAATTGTCATTAAAATTAGTTCATAGGTCAATCAGACAAATTTCAATTTCATAATGTCAATACACAAATAAAATAAAAATGGGGACATCAGAAGAGCAAAAAAAGAACCCCACAACAACAACAAACAAAAATACAGCAAAAAATAGGGAATCTGTTTACATGTATGAACAGAATTGTAACAGGTGTAAAATAAATTAATGTAGGGATAGAGTTAATATCATTTCTGTTGATGATCTCTGTAATTAATGCTTTCCACAGAGAGAAAAGGAAAGAATGGAATAACGATATAAATGCAGTTCTATCGCAGAATATTGTGTCAAGAATTTATCCATATGGCACCGCTCAGGGTTAGCAATGCTGTTCGCAAATTGCTCTAAACACACATGCACACACAAAAGACACACACACACACAGACACACATACACGAGACACACACGCACATAAGACACTCAGCCACACACGCACATAAGACACTCAGCCACACACGCACACATCCGTATGCACACAGGCGCATCTTATATTCACTATCGGCATAATAAGTCACAGTCACTTATGTCCAAATGCGTCGGGTGATGAATTGAATATATTAAATACGTCAGCAATACAATGTTCGGCACAGTGCGTTGATCCAGCCGCCCTGTATTGCTTGTCGATGCTGAAGCTCTCGTCGGCAGCGACGACGCATCAGTACATATTCATAGGGGGCCCCCTCCGCCCTCTTCAATACAAGCTGCGATCATTTGAAGTATAGTGGAAATTTTCGCTAGGTATATTATTGCGTAGATCCGTGTTATGATGCTATTTTTACGATAGTGTTTAAAATCATTCCTCTTCACCTACCAAGTGTACATTTATGACATGAGAATTTTACTCAATTTATAGTTTTGGGGCTATATAGGGATCCATATTAAATTCATCTAGAGTAGGGGTTCTCACTTATTTTTGTGGAAGCACCAAATTTGTTATCAAGAATTTATAATGCACCACTTACTAACACACAAAGCTTTGCGGCATGGGGTCCAGGGGGCAGAGCCTCCCCGGAAGATTTTAGATATGAGGCACTTTAACCCGTTGCAGACGATTTGATTTGACTATAATGCGCATTTTCCATAGATCCCAACACGAGTAAACTCATACTTCTGTACATGTAGTCTCCAGTGGGTTAAGTGGCCCAGAATGGCTCAAATGGCTCTAATTAGAGTAAATTACCGAAATACAAATTCAAACAAATTACACAATTTATAATTTTTATCACAGCGGCTGCCATGCGCCACTTTGCAAGGCCTGATGCACCAAAAGTGGCGTGCGTGCCGGTAATTGAGAACCCCTGATCTAAAGTCTGTTTTTGATACATCACAACAGTAAAGTTGAGCACTTTAATACTACATGTGCGTTTGCTGAAAACTACAGTACATTGTATATTGTTGCCACAGCCCAAAATGAAATTGTGCCAAAGGTCGCCCCAAAATTATGCTAAATTGTTCTACAATAAATAGGCCAAACAGCTATTAAAGAGACTGGCCAAATCATGTCAAATCATGTCAAATCGTAAAAACCATTCATGGTCAAACAGGATTAAGCAAAAAAAAAAAAGATGACAGGTCCAAAAGGAACCTGTTTCATGGCTAAATCACTTTCGATGGGAACCTGTTCTGTGGCCAAACAGCATAATTCAAAATTATGCTAGATTTTGATGAATTATGCTACATGTAGGCATAAATGCTGGGTGCTAAGAGGGTCAAAATTATGCTGAAATTATAGGTCAGTTGACCCGCAGAAGGGCCCTAGCATATGTACATGTGTGTATGTTCCCAGCAGAAGGGCCTTAACAGTAAATTTTCTCTAATTTGAGAAAT
>JZLH01S0411083.1:38783-61610 GCA_001188425.1 Eucidaris tribuloides | reverse complement strand
CCTACCAAGTGTACATTTATGACATGAGAATTTTACTCAATTTATAGTTTTGGGGCTATATAGGGATCCATATTAAATTCATCTAAAGTAGGGGTTCTCACTTGTTTTTGTGGAAGCACCAAATTTATTATCGAGAATTTATAATGCACCACTAACTGACACACGAAGCTTTGCGGCGTGGGGTCCAGGGGCAGAGCCCCCCCCCCCCCCTGAACGATTTTAGATATGAGGCACTTCAACCCGTTGCAGACGATTTGATTTGACTATAATGCGCATTTTCCATAGACCCCAACACGAGTAAACTCATACTTACTGTATGTAGTCTCCAGTGGGTTAATTAGCCCAGAATGGCTCAAATGGCTCTTATTAGAGTAAATTACCAAAATACAAATTCAAACAAATTACACAATTTATGATTTTTATCACAACGGCTGCCATGCGCCGCTTTGGAAGGCCCGATGCACCAAAAGTGGCGCGCGTGCCGCTAATTGAGAACCCCGATCTAAAGTCTGTTTTTGATACGTCACAACAGTAATGTTGAGCTCTACTACATATAGGTTTGCTGAAAACTACAGTACATTGTACATTGTTGCCACAGCCCAAAATGAAATTGTGCCAAAGGTCGCCCCAAAATTACGCTAAAATTGTTCTACAATAAATAGCCAGGCCAAACAGCTAAGAGACTGGCCAAATCATGTCAAATCATGTCAAATCTTAAACCATTCATAGTCGAACAGGATTAAGCAAAAAAAAAAAGATGTCAGGTCCAAAAGGAACCCGTTTCATGGCTTAATCACTTTCGATGGGAACCTATTCTGTGGCCAAACAGCATAAATTCAAAATTATGCTAGATTTGATAAATTATGCTACATGTAGGCATAAATGCTGGATGCGAAGAGGGTCAAAATTATGCTGAAATTGTAGGTCAGTTGACCTGCAGAAGGGCCCTAGCATATGAAAATGTGTGTATGTTCCCAGCAGAAGGGCCTTAACACTAACAGTAAATTTTCTCTAATTTGAGAAATATTGCCGTGATATTTGCACTTAACATACTGACAGAAGATTTAAAAATATCGCACTACTTTGAATTCATGTGGAAAAAGCCATGAATGATTTTCATGTTAGAGACAATTTATTGTTAAGGCCTGTCTGCCGGGAACATGCATGTATGCTAGGGTCATGCCAGACAACTGACAAATCACGTTAAATAGCAAACTTCAGCACATAGATTTACAGTGAATGAAATTTACAAGCTTGATACCATGTACCAAATTGCAGCAAAATGAGGAAACATAAACAAATATCCCCCCCCCCAAAAAAATATATATACATGTATACTAGTGTTGCACGACTAAGTCGCGACTATGTGTAGATAGTCGCGACTACGACTATCGGAACGCAATAGTCGACTTTTTATCACATGTTAATTTGTATTAAAAACTGAGTCAAAAGACGTAAAAATTCAACAGAACTACCAATCATGCACCCCACACCACCAATCATGAACACACTAAGACGTAGAACACCGATAGTCGACTAATAGTCGTCGCGACTATTGGTGGGCGACTAGTCGACTCTCTAAAATGCTGAAGTTGTGCAACGCTAATATATACCCATGTGCTAAGATATACATTGCATTGGCAATTTAGTTTATTTCGTCCCGTATTGTGCAATTAAATTTTCAATTTCTGAATTATATTGAATCACAGACAATTTTTTGTTCCTTAAATTTCATTTTGTCCTGAAATTTCAATATAAATAGATGACAAACAGTGAGTCATGGTTTATATTCATGATGTGTATGTACATCAAATTCTGTAAATTGTACATGTAGATCTACAGCATGTCTCAAAAAAAAAATTGTGCACGTGAAAAGCACCCTTTTTGGCAATTTGAAAATACTGTTGTGATATGATGGTTACATCAACGTCAAGGGCATAGTCTTAGCTTTCAAATGCTGCTTGTTCTGTTCAGTTTGCTTGTTTAATCTCGAGATATTATATATTGTAAACAACAAAAGAGTGAAATCACAATTGTGCCACTTTTACTAGGGAGTGTAGTAAAAGTGGCACAATAATTGTGATTTTATCTTTTCTTTGTTAACTAAATATATTTCAAGATTAAAGCAAACAAATTGAACAGAACAAACGGCATTTGAAAGCTAAGACTATGCCCTTGATGGTGATGCCAGCATTACATCACAAAACTATTTTCTAATTACCAAAAGGGGGCAAATTTTCTCTTGCACAATTATTTTTGAGACACACTGTACATGTATGCTTATGTTAACCCGTTGACTACGAGATTCCGCAAATCCCCATAGACTTTGTACAGGGGCCATCCGGTTCCCGTAAGCAACGGGTTAATGTGTCTGTGATTACATAAAAGATTTACGAAATATAATAGCAATGAAATTGAAAATGTAGTTTTAAAGGTTAAATGTCAGAACAAGCACAAAATTGCCATTTACTTTTATGCAACAATATGTGTGGTTTCAGATTTTAGTCAGCTATTTTTGCAGTTGATATTTTGGTTTATAAAATAAATGTCCATGTAAATATTTTGTAGTCCTGTTTTTGTTTTCATAAATTGTGTGTTTGTGTGTTTATTTGAGTATGTGTGTTTGTGTGAGAGAGGGAGTGGGTGGTGTGTGTGTGTGTTTGTGTGTATGTTTGTATGTGGGTGTATGTGGCTGTACAGTGTATGTGTGTGTAAGTATGTATGTATAATGTATGTGTGTATTTGTGTATGTGTGTATGTGTGTGTATGTATTTGTGTGTGTGTGTATATGTGTGTGTGTATATGTGTGTATGTGTGTACAACAGGTGTGTGTGTGTGTGTACAAGTGTGTCTGTGTGCATAGTGTGTGTGTGTGTGTGTGTGTGTGTGTGTGTGTGTGTGTGTGTGTGTGTGTGTGTGTGTGTGTGTGTATGTATTTGTGTGTGTGTGTATATGTGTGTGTGTATATGTGTGTATGTGTGTACAACAGGTGTGTGTGTGTGTGTACAAGTGTGTCTGTGTGCAAGTGTGTGTGTGTGTGTGTGTGTGTGTGTGTGTGTGTGTGTGTGTGTGTGTTATTGTATGGGAATAAATATTTGACACATTACCACAATTCTGTCCTTTCATTTTTCCTTTTCAATTGTGGGATTAAACTGTATATTAACAATAGGATTTGCCAGGGGGCATTGCTCTATTCAAATTTCCGGTAGATTTACTGCTTACTTTCCACTCGGTAGAGCACCATTCTGTTTGGAATATAAACATCATAAATTGTTATTTCTCTTCTGACACAGACGAATTATCCCGGACCGTGCCAGTTTGCAACTGCTGGATGATGGTGGTCACTGTGCGTGTGAACACGGGACAAGAGATCAACATGCTGGTGAATTGAGGTTGTGTAAACACTACCATAGCAGGAAGCCTAAAGGAAGGAGTCCTAAAACAGCTCAGAGCAGGCGAATTTTTCCATCGGTGTGCCCGTGCCAGAACAGCACTCGATTCGAGAGACAAGCCCGACAATAGAAGTCCCCTTGGGCCTCCCCACACAAAGATTTCTAATACATCCCCTGTTCAACAGACCAAAGCTGCATCTGTGACACAGTCCACCATGATTTGCCATAAGGCATCGCATTTTATTTAGCTCGCTCTCCTCTCCTCTCCCCTCGTCTCTCTCGGCATCTCTCCCCCCAAACTCTCCCTCGATTTATGCATTTTGGAGAAACCAGTCGTTACCGTGGCAACCATTGAGGTAGATGAGACGGTGGGGTTGAACAGCTGACGCACGTCGTTTTGCATTTTTTTTTTTGTGGTCGTATCCAGCGCAGAGCGGGGCGATCGCATCTCCTTCAGCCTGAGCGAGCAAGCGAGCTTTTCGAGCGAGCGGCAATGAGTTTTGGGGTCAGTGTGTGGAGCTGGCGACGAGCGTCGGAGCAGTGATTTCAGTCTAGTACTTGAAGCCGAGCTGGGCAGGCCGTCACTGCAACGAGCAGCTCGACCGACCAACGAGATAGGGAATCAATTATTGGAACATAAACGCCTGCCCAGATTATGAATTCACCTTGTGTGTATATATCCATGTAATTAGCATCTGTGAATGTGTGTGCATTACATACCTGTACAGAACCCTTTGGACATTCCACTGCTGTGTACGTCTGCCAGAAACTCAACCATAAGGTGTGAATATATCGAAGCCGATTGTGCGATTGTACTTGCCGACAGAAGATGACGCGTATCTGAACGTAACCATGGTGCTAAGAACTAGTGAACTGATTTGTACATGAACACTGAAAACATAACGGCAACACTCCAACTGTGTCAATCCACAAGTCGCCGCTCAATTTGCATAATCGAATTAAAAAAACGCAACGCAACACCTAACCAACGAAAGAAAATACCGGCAGTGGAGTAAACTGGTGCAGCTGAAATATAATTATTAGATCTGAGATTGGATTTTTTCTTTTTACATATTTGGATCTAATCTCATATTATTATTGTTGTTTTGTGTTTCACCTGTTTGACTGAACTTCAACATTTAATCCAAAATGTCGTCAGTAAAAGTAGCCGTCCGGGTACGTCCCTTCAACAGCCGAGAAACTGGGCGAGGAGCAGAGTGCATCATCAATATGTCTGGTGCAACTACAAGTAAGTCAGTCTTTTTTGTGTTGTATAGTTTTGTATCCGAAGCCAATTTCTCGTGGCCTTGGCCTCGGCGTCGGTCTCGGTCCTGGTCCGAGTCACTTGTACAAACCCTATGGAGGGCTTGTGTTTTGGAGTGGCCTCGGTCTTGGAACCTGTTGTCTAGGATACAACACTGAAATTTGGTTTATTATTTAATGTTATAATATTTCATTTCGTTTTTATTTCATTTAACTTGATTTGATTATTTTATTTCATTTCATCTTTCTCATTTACATGTGATTTAATTTGATTTTACTTTATTTTATGGTACATCATTTCATTTCATTTGTTTCATCTTTACATCTGTTTTCAATTTTTTATTGAATTTGATTTGTTAACTTGATTTTACTTTCATTACATCTATTTCATCCTATTTTTAATTTTAATTTTTTTCTTTGCTGATGTTTCTTGTAATGACTTTTTGATTGACTAAATAATCCATTTTGGAATATGCTCGATTGCTCGTCAAAGACTTACATGTAGCATAATTAAACATAACAAGGCAACATAACTTTAGATGAATCTACACGAAAATGTTGAAATCTGAACACACAAAGGCATACATGTGATAATATGGTACACCTGTACATGCTGAGTACACTTTCTATTTATACATGCAGTGCTATTATGTATGCACATTAAAACAGATTTTTTTTTCTTCCAATATGGCCGAGCTAAGCATTTTCTAAATTCCCCTTCACATTCAGGTTAAGCTTAAGTAGGCTACATATCATAAATTTCCAGACCAAATTTATTGTGCATCCATAGTTTGCATGTTTTTTTAAAATGAATAACGTTATAAATGCTCAATCTAATTGCAATTTGAAAATATTATTATCATTTTCATTTTTTTTTATGTATTATTGTATGACTCATCCTCAGCCACTCTCTCCCCCAAGATAATGTAAATTTCTCCGTAACCATGGCGCGCAGCCCGTTAAAAGCGGTGTGCTTTTAGCATTGCAATTAGGTTCTGTTTGCATAGACCGACTGACACCCTGCACCGTGTTTAGCAGAAGCCGGCGAGCCCGGCGAGGCATGGGGTACGGGTAATGCTGTACATGTAATTATAGGCTGGTCTATAATTAGACCAGATCTGATACAGTATCTGTGCATACATGCAGCATTACTTGTACATGTACATGTATGCAGGTACAGTATTTAAAAACAAAAATTATCGTAGCTTATAGACTGGCTTACTATACCATGTTTGTCTATTTCTTTTAGTTCTGGTGGGAAACTTGATCTTGATAATGAATCCTTGGTACATGTATTATTAAATTCTCAATGTCTGGGTAATTGCACATTCTTAGTCTTGGATTTTCTGCGATCTGGAATAAATGTAGGCTTTTCCAATTCATTAAATTGTGGCACAGTGTCACATTTTCATGCAGTGATGCTTGATTTTGTGGAGTGTAGCCTATTCTGTACAATAACATGACAAAATGAACAGTTTGGAACTTTGTTAGAAAAATAATGAGATTTGATTTCAGAATGTCAATTGTCAAACAATGAGTGAACATTGTTTTTTTTTCTTGACATGTTTCTGTCATGTTGGTCATTTTCTTCAGTGTCAGTTCATGACCGAATTCAGAGAAAAGGAGCAAATTTGTAGGTTAATGTTGGTATTTATTGTTGTACATGTAATGTTGTTGTTGCTGCTGCTGTTCTTCTTGATCTTATTCTTGTTCTTGTTCTTGTTCTTGTTCTTGATGTTATTCTTCTTTTTCTTATTCTTCTTGTTCGTCTTCTGATGACTTCTTGTCTTATTAATAATTTAAGTACATGTAATTGATTATTATTTAATTTTTCATTTATTTATTTATTTATTTATTTATTTATTTTTATCTATTTAATTTATTTATCCGTTCATTCATTCATTCATTCATTCATTCATTCATTCATTCATTCATTCATTCATTCATTCATTCAGTTATTACAGTAACTGAAATTTGTTTGCACTTGATGCTTTATTTGTTGAGAAATCTGACAAATCTCTTTATAACCAGACCTTCAGACTCTCTGACACTAAACACATGTTATTACAGAACTTATTCATTCCTCAGTGACATGCACATTGCACAAGTATCTCTTTGATTGGGCAATACAATACATATCCAGGATCATATCCAGGAAGTTTTTGGCCATTATATCACTATGCCACCCACTCTGTAACACTGCTAAACAAGGTTCCAATCATAGTTTCCATCCTGTCACATGGGAAGGCAAACTCCAACGAGACCTTGACCCCATATCACAATATTTTGACAGACTGCCATTTTTTTCCCCTTACAATCCTCTCCATCCTATGGTTGATTTAGTCCACCTTCCAGACATTTAGATTTATTCATCTCGTATTGATAAGGAAATCTTCAGTCGACTGCTTTGACTAAAACTAGTGCCTTGATTTGTTTTTTCCTTGATAAGTCAGAGCATGGATCCTACAGAGTGAGTGTACTCTGGAGGTAGAAAAAGTCGGAGAGTGAGTGTACTCTGGAGGTAGAAAAAGTTGCATGGTCTGAAACTGAGACTATGGTTAATTGACAAGATGTTCTGCCATATGGTAGCTACATGTACTTAGTTATGGGAGGTGTCATGTCACATGATACAGCTGCATGTGTCAGGTGACAGGTCTAATGAGAGTGATACTAGACCATGGGCATACCATCTGGATGATATCATCATCCTAAAATAAGACTGGCATAGCTCATCATGTGACAGACGGGGAAGGTTTACAATAACAACCTTCTAAACCTACACTGTACAACTCACAATGTTGTAAACTGATCTTTGGTGGGAAAATTAGCAATAATCACACAATTTCAAAAATGAGATCAGTTTAGATTTTAAATGCATGATGTATTCGTCTGAAATGATTTTTAGATAAAAACAAAGCAATAATGCAATTTTCATGATTATAAGAAAACACCCTTTGTTGTTTTTATTTAAAAAAGTGATTGAAAATAAGTCATGTATGTAATCCATATTTAATTTTCTCCAGACCCATGAAAACCTTTCCACTAAAAACCCCCTATAGGTGAATATTTCAAGTCTTTTCAATGAGGCTACAGTGTATGGTGGTGCATTAACTTGTATAGTAAAACAAGATTGTGAGTAAAGACCCCCCCCCCCCTCCTAAAAAAAAAAAAACGGATGTAAGGTCTAAGTACTGTGTTTGAATTGATTAGTACTTTAGTGTTATATATCCCCTTCGGATGCCACTTTGGCCAAGAAAGGAAACAGCTGGAGTACAAAAGGGTCCTATTCTTATTCAGGTGCTCAGAGAATTTGATATTTGTGAGTGAGTGAGTGAGTGGTCCCTTCTTTCATTCTTTCTACATCCTTTGAAGGAGGAATTAAAGGGAGAAAGCGCCTGCAACTAACAGGCATACATGTACATGTAAGTTAAGAAAATATTTTGAGTTCTTGTCAACCAATCAGCTTGCATGTACACAGCAGGGAGCTGACCATGCGTGACCAATGCATGCCACGCGACGTGTGTTAGCCGCACTGTGCACTGTTTGAATTGATAAGCTCCTCCCCCTGCTATAGCTGTTTCTACAAGTTTTGTCTTAAGGTAAAACTTACAAAGACGTAAAATAAACACAAATTAACTAATTTATAGGGCCTTGATGAGGGTGAGTATCACACAGTACCCCTTATTTAGGCTGTTTTTGTCACCATGTACCGTAATTCTCACAATACTCACAATGTCATTTTTATTCTGAACTTATGCCTGTTAGTTGCTGGCGCCTTCTCCCTTTACAATGAAAACATCAAATTATGATGTTCAAAGCCTGTAGTGCAGGCAGCGTATTACATGTAGATACATGTACACAGGGGCTGAGGGCGATTTAGCCCCCTAAATTAACAAAATAGCCCCCTAAAATCACAAAACAGCCCTGAATTTTCCTCATACATGATACATACATAGGTTATTTTCTGCACTGACTGCAGGCATAGGCCTACATGTACATGTAGGTAACTTAGTATGTATGAACTACATTGTTTTATGTACAGGACCTTGCCATAAGGACAGTGGAAAATTAATGTCACACAATCATACATGTATTTCATACATTGGTGACCTCTCCCAAGTTATGAGCTGGGCAGTCTGGGCCTAGCAGCTTGCACAAAGTTAGTCTCACATCAAGACTTCATCTTCATGCATGGTAGTTTGTACTTTCAACAATACAAAATTATGTAATTCTGTTGATTACTTCTAGTGGACATAATAGTCTGAGCTACATGTAGGAGAAAGAGACAGTCCCATAATTTGCTTTTAAACTTTTAAACTAGACATTGCATAGCCAATATTCAGTCTGGAATTGAGGCCACAGTCTGATTTAGACCTTTATGAAAGGTCTCCTGCACTATTACTGCAGACCTACAAGCAGGGAGATGGGACTTTAAAGCAAGGCTACCAGATGTGATTGAAAATTGTCATTGTACACTGTACTGTAAGTACAGACTGTAGCTCTTCAATATCCCTCCTTGTTCTACCAGATGTTGAGATCAGATTTTTTTCCCCGCCCATTAGATATTAGTTTCTTTCAAATTGGTAAATTACATGCAGGGATATTGCTATTTGATGAATTTGTAGCCATAGTCTGTTCGAAATGTTTAAAATAAACTTTAAAATTAAATATTTGACTTCATAATTATTAGTGTACTGTATGTACAGTACTTCTTGTAAATTATTGAAAGTTTAAAAGGGCAATAAATCTTTAACTTAAGTTTTTTTGGGAGCCAGTGATCAATGTTCTTCTCAAGTCCTTATGCAGTAAGCCCCTACATTGTATTTTAATTCCATATTGCATTTCAAATAATTGTAATTCCATCGTGCCCAATTTATTAGTCAACCTTGGCCATAAATTCACTTTTATCACCATGAATGGCAAATGGACATTAGAAGAAAAAAAAAAATGAACAATAAAATGTAGGAAATCACTCCATTTATAAAAAGTAGATTAGAAATCAACAGTTTTAGCCATTTTTTGTAATGTCAACTACATACATCCTCAGTGACGTGGTAATTATGTGCACCAGTTCATTTTAAAGCTAATTTTTGCATTACAGCCAATTGTACAACAGCACAACCATATAGTGCTTCTTGCTTGCACCTGTGACGCCCATACTGTACATGTACATGAAGATGTTCTATTAACCTGTTGCCTCCCAAGATTCTGAAAATCCCATAGATTTAACATATACATGTACAGGGCACATCCTTTTTGTGCCGCAGAATTTACATCTTTATGAACATTGTAATTGTATGTATTGTGTGATGCATATTTCATATTTGTGGCTTTGGTACATGTACATGTATGTTAAAGACACTATATAACACTGTGGAAGACCCGTTTAAAAATTGTCCAACTTTGCTATCTGACATATCTGACAGTGTTTGAATGGACAAATAAACACCCTAGAACACCAAAGTTCTGACAGATATGCTGTCACTAGTAAAATATGTGCAGATACAAATTGGCACATAATTTATTATCAGCCGATAGGAAATTCTGCAACACAGCAGTCTATGGGGGAAAGCTGGATTGGTCTCTCAATGATTTTCACTTTTTCAAAGTACTTAATGATCATTTTGAATTGCAATTTTTTCAGGGCTTCATTTTTAAACCTTATCGAAGACACTGGTAGCATGGGGAATCGTGTAGCTCAGATTTTTTAAACTGGAAACATTGTTATACGATGCCTTTAAAGAAATTAGCAGCTCATGTGTACATGTACATGTACGGTGTATATGAAAAGCCTCCGATGTTTTATAAAATTCCAGGTAGACACAGCTGTCTCTTGAAAACTACTTATACATTTACACTGCTAACAGATGCATGCACATTTAGGCCTATATTGTACTTCATACACGTAGCTGGACAAAATACACTACGTACTGTATGATATACAGAGTAGTTTGTGCTTGTGTCGCACCGTATAATGCAAATGTTATGCTATTGTACGTGCAGCTCAGATCTATCTCCCCTCCCATTCCATCACCATCTCCTCAGCTGCATAAATAATAGATCTTCTCTCTAGTACTTAAGCTGACTCATTGCCCATCCAATTCATTAGAAATTGCACCAGTGATGCCAGCATCTATTTAGATTTTTTATTGTGCATATTTTATCGAGTTCCTGTTGTCGGCTTGTCGCCTGGTTTTTCATCTTTCCAGTTTGATTAGATTCAAAATGCTGAATAAGTCATGCTATACGAAGTGATGCAAATGGCTCTGTAGTGCCTGTGTAATATTTGTGTCAATATTTCTTCTTTGGCTGAAAGGAATAAGTTAGCTGTTTAACTCTTAACGTGCCAAAGTCACGAATATGCACCACCCAATCCATACAACGTCCATAGAGCTGTACATGTAGTTTCCATGGCATATTAAGAGTTAACATAAGTTACGGAAACCATTTTTTAGACTCAAGAATACACATATTGTAGCACTACTGCATTATATTGCAGTGATAAATATACCAAATTTGGGGATCTTTATTTTTTCAAAATTTGCATCATTCTGTTGCAAAATACAACATTCATTATTGTTGTAAGAATAAATAAAAGGTATTAAAATCATTTTTATTTTAGGGATAGGGATAGCACCTTTTTCATGCCCTCACAAAAAAGGAAAAAAAAGAAAAAAGAAATCACAGACACATCTTCACTCTTGAATCAGTTATGAATTAAAATCGGGTTGTTTTTAGATTATATAAGATAAAAGAAAGCAAAAAATAACAAAAATGTTAAAATAAACATTCCCTAAAATGTAACGTTAACATGATGCCTCATTGCTAAGGAATCTTAGACCTACATGTATGTCACTGACTCCAGTGTGTTTCCCATCCACCTGAATTTGTGGCAATTTGTGTTCATCACAAAACGAGTATTTTGCTTGAACACAACAAGTATTAGGGAAAAGAGATTTCCTGTCACCATACAACATTTCTTTATACATACTTACATAATGTAGAATGAATTGATCAGGTTTCTGCTGCAACATTTATACATAAAACACTTAGCTGAAACCCCCCAAAATAAAAAATAAAATACAAACGAGTGTTCATAATGATTAGCGGTCACTTAACCTGTTCAGCTCTGCACTAGGTACAAAGAGTCCACAGATGTACATTATTGAATACATTTGTGAACCAGCCCATTAACTTACAAAAGCGTATTTTTAATTAACAGGTTCTTTAATTTGCTGCATGGATTCTACCACTTCTTGCTTAGATGCACTAATTGATGCACACTGGTATCAGATTTAAAAGCAATTTACATCAATTAATGGGAACACCACAAAATCTAATTACTGGTATGTACCATTAGCAATTTTAGCATGAAGAGTTCTAGAACTCATTAGCAATGCGCAGCTGTGATACAAGTGTAGCGTGTGGCCCAGCATTTGTATCTCCACCTCACTCCCTCCCCCCCCCCCAAAAAAAAATACGCATCAAGATGCTTGTGCTGTATTCATAATTCATGAGGTATTGAGTAAAAGCAAATCAGTAAGTGTGTTGTCCATGTAATATGCATCATGTTTTTGTGAGGAGTACCCAGTATGTTTTAAAGGGGAGGTGTTCTGTGATGTAATTCATTGTGACAAGCAAATAATTAAATTGTGATCAAGTCCAAAAGCTAATTGTTCCCTGCAATGCAATTCAATGAAACAAGCAAATAAATATGTTACACAAAAAATGGTCATTAATAGGCCTGAGTCAAAACGTTTGAACGACGTTCACACGAACGTTAAAAAGCAAAACGTTTTGCAATTTTACAATCCGTTCAAACCCTTAATTATCAACATATGGGGAAAATAGCAGTTACTATAAGTTGATGACCATTTTTAATGCATTTTGGCCATGGTTTTATGACCTCAATTTATGTGAAAATACCCAACTGCTGTGTTTCCACTGCCACACACAGACCTATTACCACTAATGTAGCTCTCTCACTCTTATAATTCCAGACATTTTTTTTTCTGTCAGTCTCCAGACAAGGTCACAAGTTGCTGTCATAAAACTAGTCTATAAGACATACACCACATTGCTATTACATGTAAGTTAAATTGATAAGACCTGTAGAAAGAGAAGTTGAAAACACTACATGTTAACATCAAGTTGCCTCCCTATACTGTCAGGGAAAGGAAGCATGAAAATTATTATTCCAAAAGAATTGAAACTTTTCCATACTATTACATTGCAATACACTTGTTGTCGCGTCTGATGTTAAGGTTAGTTGTGACATTTATGCCTATGTTTTATTACCTCTTCCACATAAAGCTGAGACATGTGTGACCACTCGTTGACAGCCGTCAATCACAAGTACCCCCTGGTGCATGCTTTGTTACTCAACTGATTACTGTACCAGTGTACTTTATTGTTATACTCAATATAAGAACCCATAAATTACAACTACACGTAGGTTTAAACGGTTTGAAACGTTTTTATGACCAGTCAAAACGTTTCACATACAAAACTTAATGACTCAGGACTAGTCATTAAGTATGCTTCCAAGGTGTAAATCGTTGCAACAAGCAAAAAAAAATAATAAAAGGTCATGGAGTTTGCAGGAAAACTGGCCCATAGTGCCAATTGATCGGACAGGCGATTAAAAAACAGGTCATCAAGTTCGCAATCATGCTGTTCTCATTTTCATTGTTTATTTTATCATGTTTTGCGGTAAAGGGGGTGTTTAAATATCCCTATCACCCTCCCCAGGTATACGTAAAATACATATTGGGGTGACTTTGAACATGCTTTAAAGGCAGTGGATCTCATTTGCAAACATCCCCCCAGACCAGGAAAAAATAACCCATGCCCTTAGGCTATTGATGAAGGGCATGTCCGTGAAATCTGGGGGTCAGTAATTACCTAGAATTTAAAATATGCGAAAGAAAAACAATAGCCGTTTACACGTTCTATGGCAGGATTTTTTTCCTCACGAGAAATAAAATTCAAATCAGAGTCTTACGGTCACTATAATTCCACTAAAACTGAGTTTCTAGCCTTTATATTTTGCTAAAGGTTCCCAGATGGCATTTTCTTCTAAATGCCATTTGCACAATGTTAATTTTTAGGCATGCAAAAGAGATGCCCTGCCTTTAAGAAAGTGTTCCAATGAGTAGGCCTACACTTATAGCAGTTTCGTTTTTCAAAGGCATTTTTGTATATTTTTAGAAACTGAACCGTTAAATATTGGAGTGTATTAAATGGAACATGCTTCATGGGGGCATGTCAGAAGTCACCCTTAACATGTATTACATAAATGTATGCATTTCAGCTGTAAAGTTCAGCTCCAATCGTGATATCGGTAGTAAAAGGATTGACGACTAGCTCATTGAAAGTCGACAAGGTTTCGTGGGCATTGTGGGTGAAACAGCGGATGCAGATGTGTGTAAGCATGGGTAAGCGCGGCCGGGTGGGAGAACAGTGGATTTAAATGTCATGGCATGTTGCAACTATTCAATTCACAGCGAACGGTTAACGGTATTAGTGGGAAAAACGTGGGAGTGTTGTCAAATGATATGCACATAGTGTCACATACCTTTCCCTCAAAAAGACAGGAAGGTGATTTTCATTGATTTCAGCTGAAAGGAAAAAGACTGAAAAAACCCGGTATTGTGGTATATGTATTTGTTCTGTTTTGTAAAACATTTGTAAAAGGGTGGGTAATCTAACTGTGAAGCCACACATTTCAAAAAGCAGAAAGTGGGAAGGAGGAAAAGAAAGAGAAAAAATGACTTTGATCAAAGATTTCAATTAACTTTTTTTTTTCAATGACGAAACACTTGTTCAAGTCCTAAATTGCTAAATACATGCACATTGTACATGTACATGTATAGTATGTCTGTGGGAGGGTGACTTAAGGTCACCATACAGTTAAATGCTACATTTTTAAACTTTCTTTCAATTGGGGAATACATCTGTGTAGTGCAATGAATACAAAATGTAGAAAGTAAAAAATCAAACATTTTTTTTAATGCAATAAAACTGCTATTTTTCAAATTTTTGCTGAGGATGATTGCCTGTGTAGAAAATGCATATTATTGGATAACTAGACCAGAAAAAGAATTCCAGATTTGTTGTTTGAAATGGATGATCAGTGTCCCTAATGTACATGTGGAATTGCTGTTATTGATAACAATTTGCTGATTTTTTTTAAGGTAGTGGTTTTTGATGGTTGAGAAGTTTGTAAATAAAATTGTAACAAATTATTTGAAAGCATTAATCTTTTCTCAGATCTGAAATACTGTTGTAGAAAATATGGCTACATGTACATAATTCTCTTTGAGTGCTTTTATACAATGACACAAAGTGATTATTCGCTAAAAGTCATTTTCACATAGCATTCGATGTAAAACTATTTGGGTCTTGGCCAACTAACACACTTAACACATGCTTGCAGTATCATTATCATTGTTAGCATTCCCATTTTTCGTATTAAAGCCCAAGTATACTTTAATATTGGTCGACGTCCAGACAATTTTTTTTCACCAGTCTTTCACAATGTATTCTAAATCCTCAAATGTTAGAAAACAATATCAGACCTACTAAAAACTATAGTGACAATTGTACATGTAATTTTAGCATTTTCCGTGAACAGATATCCCTATATTCACATTTCCTACATGTATATTAACAAAATGGTTGGGGCCTCCTCCTCAAACTTGTTCAAACAAATAGATGAAAAATCAAATCAAATGATTTGATTTTTCTTTTCTTTTTTAAAAATGGAAGTGATCTCAGAGTGTGTGATTTTCAGAGCATTTACATTGTACATGTAGATGATACAACATGTACTGTAGGTTTATCTAGAAAAACACAAACTTATCAAAAAATTGCATTTTTTCATCATTTACCATGGGCTTTAAATTTAATTGACAGAATGACTAACATAATCCCTGGATGTCATTGACTCCAAAGTCAGGATGTGGACAATTCCTGAGGTATAAATTACACAAAATATTGACTTTTTAGGGATTAAGTGATTACATTTGGCAACTGATAGCCTCTAGATGTACTTACTGTAAATTAGCCAGTCAAATTCTAATCCTGTTATTACTGTAATTGGCAAACCTTGGGCAATGCTTACATTTGTAGAGTACACATACTGTAAATGACACCTTGCCTCTTGGCAAAGTTAATTGTAATCAGTTTAAACACAGACCAGTTGACCATTATGCAGATCTTAGTTTGATTAGTTCTATTGTTTGATTGAAAATTAGAATTACACAAATGGTAATTACCCTTTTATAAGAAAAAAAAACTAATCGTAATTAAAGGCAATGGATCTCATTTGCAAACATCCTCGCAGACCAGGAAAAGATAACCCACGCCCTTAGGCTATTGATGAAGGGCATGTCTGTGAAATCTGGGGGTCAGTGATTGCCTAGAATTTGAAAAATGCAAAAGAAAAACAATAGCCGTGTAGTGTACGTTCTATCGTAGGATTTTTTTTCTCGCGAGAAAAATATTCAAATCTGAGTCTAACGGTCTCTGTAATTCCACTAAAACTGAGTTTCTAGCTCCTATATTTTGCTAAAGGTTCCTAGATGGCAGTTTCTTCTAAATGCCATTGTATTTACACAATGTTAATTTTTAGGCATGCAAAAGAGATCCCCTACCTTTAAGGCATTACAGGTACATATACGTGTACATGTATGTCATGAAAGACAACCAATTAACCCACTGAAAACTAGTCTCTCGAGAGATGTATCTCGGGGTAGGTTTTATGGCAAATATGTGATACCAAATTCAAATCATTTTCAACAGGTTCAAAGAGATTCAACTGACAGCTTTGTTTTCTGTCAAATGATCTCAAATCATGACTGACACAAGATAGATTAAACTTAATAAATAAATGATAATTAATAGATCAATGAGTTTGATAACCCAAACACATCTTCCACGTGCGCTCAAACCCGTAAAAACACCCCTTTTTACACGTCTTTGCTTGCACATGCTACAAGACTGGGCTTGACTGGTTCCCCTGCCTGCCCTTGCCTGCCCCCTTCCCAATTTTCTTGGCTTCAGTACATGTGATCAGAAATATCACTACTTCTATGTACATACACTGTACATCTCCTAGCTCCTATTTTTTTCTCCTCCTCAACCCTCACCCCTTCCCTAACAAAATACATTTCCACATGACTTGACCCTGGACTCCAAACTCAAACCTCAACTCAAATCCCATCACTCTCCCCATCTCCCCTCCCTATCTCTCCTTCCCATCTCTCCTCCGCATCTCCCTTCCCCATCCCCCCTCCCCACTCTCCCCTCCCTGTGTCCCCTCCTCATCTCCCCTCCCCTCCCATCTCCCCTCCCCATCTCTTATCCCTATCTCCCCTCCCTATCTCCCCTCCCCATCTCCCCTCATTGTCTTCCCTTCCCTCCCCTTCTTCCCTCCCCATCTTCCCTCCCCATCTTCCCTCCCCCATCTTCCCTCCCCCATCTTCCCTCATCTTCTCTCATTCCCATCTCTCCTCCCCATCTCCCACCCTGTCTTTCCTTAGCTCCCCTTCTCCCTTCCCCTTCTCTCCTCCCCATCTCCCCTTCCCAACTCTCCTCCCTATCTCCCTTCCCACCTCCCCTCTCCATCTCCCCTTCCCGTCTCCACTCCCAATCTCCCCTTCCAATCTCCCCTCTCTCTTCCCCCTCCCCAATAAACACTTTGCCACCAGTCAAGTGCAACTGTCTGGTGTTATGAGGATCAGACGGGGGTGGAAGGCATTCATTATTTTGATAGCCAGTACTGACACCGTCTCTTAGCGGGCGTGATGACTGATGGCGAGAGAAATTCTCAGCAAAGCTCCATCATATTAACATCATCCCTTGGCTAGACCCATGCATGCATGACTCGGTTGCTGCTCTCCGTCATGCTGTTATTGTAATTAGGTCCTACTAGAAGTGGCTTATGAGGTGGTGTTTTGGTAGATATACGGCTGGATCCCTGGCAATCTATTCGGGTATTACCTGTTCGCACATCGTCCCAGACAAGCATTCCATAATACTGCCCTACTTTGGCAAAAAGGAAGCAAGTGATAAAAGTGCCCTTTCTTGTAAATAAGAAATTTATATTTTGTGATTTATATGCAGTATCACATCATTTTGATTAAAGTTTTGATTGAAAGCCTAAGTTTAGTTTGGGGGATTTTTTTTATTTGAGAGCTTTATGCTCAAAGGTCATATCACACCAATAACAGATTCTGAATGTCTTTCGTGTTTTTTTTTCTAATTAATTAATGAAAAATCTCGGGGGGGGGGGGGTAGGTTTACAGGCATAAACCCTTGTCCGTCGTGCTACGCAAATCAGGGTCTGAACTATCTGTGCTGCAGACTAGTTCTTCCATAGGCCCTGTGTTATAGCTGTAAAATATCTAATGTTTACAATGAGTATATCTCAAAATTTTGCCTGAGGGTATGTCATGTTTAGGATGTTTCAACACCATCAGTACAGTAACTCAAATTTGAATGATTTTTGACATGTTTCCTTTTACCACAGTAGGGCAGTGAGTTCCAGTAGCAGGTAGCTTGTTCAATTCCATAAATGACGGTACCACTGTTCAGTGTTTGACCATGGAGCTGTTTCTCACTCCATGGTCTGGCTCCCTGCTCAATTCCCTGCCCTGATAATTATCAGGTCAAGAGTATAGGTTTTATAGTAAAATACGGCAGCACAAACTTTGCAATATGAAGGGTCAGTAATATGCACCCATCATATGAACCTTCTTTATTCATTAAAGAGAATATGCAGTACTGGTTGAGTACTTGCAGAACAACATCATTTTAATATCAGCTACTTTCAAACCTTCTGTAAACAGATGGTATTCTGAAAATGTCACTATAGTATGAGAGAGTAGTTGAAAACAACAGAACACTTACGGCGTGTTTCTACAGAAAAATAGTGGAAAACGGTTTATCTTTTCCGGAATCGAAAATCCGTATTAAACCAACCTGTTTCTACAGAGTGAATAATCGATTAGTTCCCAATCCGTGTTGCAAATACCATGTCAATCGGAAATCGGGATATTCAACCCATGACCTCGCAATACATTGTGGTGTATGAAGTGGTCCAAAATATGCAGTCACAGGCACATATTTTCACACGCACCAGTGACCCCTACTTCCGCCAGACACGATATGGTTTTCGCTGTGTGTTTCTACAGAAAAGTTAAACGGATTAACACGGCAGTAACCACCTCTGGAAGGTGATTGTGATAAACCGTATTTGGTCAGATAAGGTTTATCAATAAACCGTATCGCGTCTGTTTCTACAGGAAGGTTTTCCGGAATTCTGGATACTTAAGCGGGTAATACTGTTTAACAGTTTTCTGTAGAAACATGCCATTTGTTTTTGACAAATCTGCTACACAAATCCCCACTGCTGACAAAGTACTAACACAGAAATCAATATGTGGGACTATGTCAATTGTAGACATATACAGTATAGCAATGGAATGGGCACATCATGTGGAAAACTTCACCTGTTCGAACTGCCAATCCCTCATCTTTTTATTGCATATGGAGTGAATTAGTCCCACATTGTAATGCAAATGTGATGAACCTGGAAACCATTGAAATGTGAAATTTTGATGAAAGATTTTCCATCATCAACCAGTACTGTGTATTCTCTTTAAGCCCCGCAAAAAGATGACTAGATGAAGAAATTGATACTTGGATAGATACATCAATTACCAATAAATAAAATGATCAGAACATATATCAAGGCAAAAAAGGATGAACTAGTAAGTGAACAAGTGAAAAATAAAGCATATCTGATTTTATTAATGAATAATTTGGTGAAAGAAATTTGAATAAAGTTGTAAAAGGATAATTTTAGAACTCACGGATGATTGCAAATTTCCAGAAATATGTTTGAATCAATTGCAAAATTAATATTCTTTAAAGTGGAGTAACATTGTAAGCCCGAACAGTTTTCTTGAAACAAGAGTCCCAATTTTGTTTCCAAACAACATACATGTACAGGCAATAGCCCTGATGTAAAAAGCTTTAAGAAGCCAAGTAATAATGAGACAATTTATTCACATGTGATTTCATTAAATCACTACATTTTACAGGTTTTCACAAATTTTGCAATTTCATGAACAAATTCGTGTTCCATGGAATAAGTCACTGAAATACGAAACACCTTTATGCACAAATTTTACCTGTGTATATACATGTATTTCTGTGCGTGTGAAGATATGTCACAGGGTCTACATACTGTACTGGACAAATGCTGACAATGATTAACTAGAGGAAGTCTTTATGTTAAAGCCTCAGACCAGGAAATTGTTCCTCTCCTAAAATCTTAAAGGGACATTCCAGTTGCTTTAAATAGCAGAATATCAAGGAAATACATGGGAAAGTTGAGGAAAATTCAACAACTAAGAATAAAGATATGAATTTTTGAAAATGCCAAAGCTCATTAAAAAAATTATTTTACCCAAATATCCACCATCCATTAGCAACCCATCACTAAATTTTATTTCCTTAAATTTGTATGACTGAATGCACTTTGTGAAGAAAATCCTGTTAAAAATAGTGCTAGTCAGATCTTGTACATGGATTACAGAGATTAACAAAATGTTTCATAAGGGAAAGTTCTTGTAATAATATTGTATGTACAAATAAACGGAGGATGTGCTAATATGGTACAATACAGTGTTGCAAATCTGTAATAATTCTAAGAATTCTATTAGCCTAGAATTTCCCTTTAACCACCAGGAAATCCAGTGGATCTAATCAGTTTGTAGTTGTATCCACAGAATTTAGTTATCCACATAACACTATCACCTAAACCCTACTAAATTTTAAACAGTACTACAGTGTGTCTCAAAAATAATTGTGCAAATTAAAAGCGCCCTCTTTGGTAATGAGAACAACATTTTTGTGACATGATGCTTACATCACCTTCAAGGGCATAGTCTTAGCTTTCAAATGCCGTTTGTTCTGTTCAGTTTACTTGTTTTAATCCTGAGATACATATATGTTCAGTTAACAACGAAAAGGTAAAATCACAAATGTGCCACTTTTTGAACAGTCAATAATAGCATCAGGCCCTCTTCCCGTGAAAGTGACACAATTGTGATTCCACCCGTTCGTTGGCTACAGGATATCTCGAGATCAAAACAAGGAATTTGAACAGAACAAACAGCGTTTTTAAAAGCTAAGACTTCGCCCTTGGTGGTGATGTAAACATGTGTCATAGCAGTAAGCAGTATATGCTAACTCTCAAAGAGGGCGCTTTCACTTTTACAATTTTTTGAGAAGTGTTGTAGCATGTCTCAAAAAATTGTGCAAGTAAAAAGCACCCTCTTTGGCAATTACAAAATACTTTTGTGAACTGATACTTACATCAACATCAACGGCAAAGTCTTAGCTTTTAAATGCCATTTCTTCTGTTTAATTTGCTGGTTTTAATTTCGAGATATCTTGTAAACAACAAAAGGGTGGAATCACAATTGTGTCACTTTTACAAGGGACGGCAGTAAAAGTGGCACAATTGTGATTTCACCCTTTCTTATTTAAATAAACATATCTCAAGATTAAAACAAGCAAATTGAACAAAACTAACGTTATTTGAAAGCCGAGACTTTGCCCTTGATGTTGATGTAAGCATAATCTCACAAGAGTATTTTTTAATTGCCAAAGAGGGCGTTTTTCACTTGCACCATTTTTTTTGAGACACACTGTATACTGTATGTATCATGAGCAGGCAATGAAGTTTTTATTCATGACTTACAGACCCCAGAGGAAGCTTATCAATGAAATATTAAAGATTAATATAAAAGGTGGCTGAAAAGTTTATAGGCTGACTAAAGAAGGAGTAATGCTACAGCAGTCTAGTCATGCATTAAAGTCAACCTTTTCTAATACTAACTGCATTGTTTCTGTCAAACATCTTTTCTTGTTTTTCTATCAGAAATGATTTCAAATTGGTGGTTAAGGTTACTGACAGTGGTCATCTTGGGGCAGAATTATGACGGCAGAGACTTGCCCTTGTAGACATGGGTCATCTTTCTGGGCTCTTTTTATGCTTTTCTGAGATTCTGTCCAGTCTCTCTGCCCACATTGTAAGCCAATGATGACTTTAAGAAAAGTTACGTTCTCAACAGTAATAACCACATTTGGGTGGATCTTTCAGCATTTTAAGTATTTTAAGCCATTAGAACCTGGTGATCCATGTCTGGGTAGGCAAATCTTTGTCATAAAAAATCTGCCAAAAATGGCAATTTTCAGAATCCAACTGCCAATGGATTGGATTTTCAAGAGTGATTTTAGGCATGTGAAACCTCATGTGTGAAGTTCTAAGGTCCCCCCCCCCTCCTCCCCACCAAAAAAACAATAACTAAAAAAATGTTTGGTTGTACTACAAATACTGTTTTTTTTAAAAATAAGGTCAGTTGGTCGTTTTTGTTTTTGTTTTTTGCATTTTTTTAATATCGACACCAATACTCAGATTCTTTTGTAAAGATATGTCTCTTTACAGTTACATCCTTGCAGTACAGTGTTCATATTGAATATAAGACCGGATGTCAGAAACTGTTGTGGCTGTCAGAACACAATTCTTTTGTGTGTCAGACATGCTACATGTATTATCTTATGTTCACCTTTTTGATGTAAGTTTTACCATTGTTTTGGTTGTGAATAAACAAAAAGGAAATGCGTCATCCCATTGCATTGGGTCGGTTAGTCGAGTACAACCAATTTTTGTTTTTTGGCCTTACGGTACTAGGAGAGTTAAGCTACAAATGACAACCCAATAGACAAAATCCTATCCTACCATATGGAGACTGCTACATGTAACTGGCATGCCTTGCACAGTTAAACACAAATAGCATTTCAAGGACGATTCTATATGGAGTGTAATACATCCATACTTACCTTGTGAGCCTAGAGGAGGCCACAGTCAAATCAAAAGTGCATCCACTGTACTGTAAAACCCACTATCTGATGTCAAACATATAATGCTTGCCCAGATGACATCACAGACACGGATTGGGATAATGCACGCACTTCAATATTGCAGCTTTTAGGTCGACCCTCTGTTTCGAACATCTAAAACAAAGTTTCTTCATTCAGTTGTGTTTACATGTTCATGGTTATGTACATACATGTATGTATCAGGGTTGGGTTT
>JZLH01S0411083.1:19867-32979 GCA_001188425.1 Eucidaris tribuloides | reverse complement strand
GTTTGAACGGGCAACCTAATTTATTGATGGCCATTAGTGACAAAATCAGTTCCAATTCTACATCTTATGTGGAAGAAATTTTAATGGGTGAAATTACGGAGTACACATCTGGCAAATGGACCTGTCTATCAACCTCACTTCCATTAAATTACTTTACGTTTCTTTCTCAGTCAAAACAGTTTTGTCACAATTTGTAATATCCAATTTTATATGAACATATTTAGGATTGTTGAGATAACCCCAAAGAAACATGAATGTACAGTGAATATTCTGTGATCTGAATTTGCTGTAAAAATATTTTGAGAAGTGAAACAAAAATGAAGAAAAAAATCTTTCAAATTTGAAGGCATTGTATAACAACATTTCCAGTTTAAAAATGTGAGCTACATGATTCCCCATGCTACCAGTGTCTCTGATACGGTCTAAAAATGGAGCCCTGAAAAAAATTGCAGTTTAAAACGATCATTAAATGCTTTAAAAAAGTGAAAATCTTTGAGAGACCATTCCAGCTTCCCCCATAGACTGCTGTGTTGCAAAAGTTCCTATCGGCTGAGAATAAATTAATGTGCCAGTTTGTATCTGCACATGTAGTACTAGTGACAGCATAATTGTTCAAACGTTTGTGTTCTAGGGTGTTTATTTGTCCATTCAAACACTGTCAGATATGTCAGATAGCAAAGTTCAACAATTTTTTAAACCGGTCTCCCGCAGTGTTATATAGTGTCTTTAACAAAAATAAAATGACTGAAAAATACTACCTAGATAATAAAAAAATGAAAACTGATTTAAAGATTGATAAATAAATAACCTGTTGATTTTAATGAAGTTTAGTGTTATATATTTCAGTCACAATTGCTGTGGACATGTACTATTGTGCCCAATGGTAAAGCATAATGCATTTGTGATCAGATGAAGATGTTGAAGTATAGATCTGCTGTTAGTATGAGTCTGACATGTATGCAGTTTTGCATACTGTGCTGGTGGAAAACAAAATAGTATTGAAATACCTGTAGAATAGAGTAGAATGAAATAAAATGAGCAATAAAATCCAATAAAATTTAAAAGTGAATGCTAACCTATTATATACTAGTTCTTTTATTGGATTTGACTGGAAAACTTTGCAAGGATTGTGTACAGTATTTCAGGCTGGGCTGTATGTATGTTACTGTATACCAAATCAAACTGCCTCCAATGGGTTTTAAATATATTAGTAATATATGTATCTGTGCATGAAATACTTTGGCATTGATTTACATAATCTTGAACCAGATTAGGAATTAATTTTCATTTTTTAAGGGCAATTTTTATTAGAGCCTTGGGGCTATTTTTCAATTTTGGGGGGCTATTTTTGTACCACTGGGGCTACTTTTTCATTGCACATCAGAATTTGAAGAATGCAATGAAAGATTGCTGATGTTTTAGCCGGTGCTTCATCCATAAAAGCAACCATTTAATTCAAATTGTTTCAATGCCATAACATCTTGTGAAAAGTCTGTCTTATTGTCTAAATCCCATGGAGAGATATTATATGTTTGAAAGCCTATCTGCAGCAATCTGTCTGTAATGGTCACTTTTTGTTTTCCCTGCAATGGTCACTATGGACGAGTTTCACTGTATCTGCACTTTGCACTGAAGAAAACAGCATTTTTTGTTTGAAAATTGATGTATAGAATGTTCATCTCTCCCACTCATGTCGTGTGTATTCACAATAGACCAAGTTAGCGAAGCAAAATGAATTGATTTAGTCGTCCGTTTAGTTGTTGGGCCAAATATCAAGGGCTTTCCTTGATGCAATCTATCAATCAAAGTGTTCTACATAGTATTTTTAGTTTCTTTTCCAGAAAATGTCACTTCATGTGTTAAGTTTACATTGTGTGCTCAAATCATTGGAAAATGTGCTGACTTTTCAGGTTTTCAAACATAAAATTTGTTTTCATTATAACTGGCTGATTTTAAGTGCAAATTTTGTATTCAATTAAATATGATAATCAATCAATCATGTTCCCACATGCATGTGTTTTCTTAGTAATAGTACATCTGACCTTAATATAAATTGATGTTTGTGTGAATGATAAAAGACAACTAACGGTACCATGCTTTGCTAGTTTTGTAATACTGCACACCAGTTGGTGGCAGAATTTAATTAATTTCCAATTAACAAGTTTCCCAGCCATTCACTGTATCCGCCTTTTTGAAACGTTTTAACATCCCTGCAAATTAAATGAACTCTGCCATTTCAGCTTCAGTAAGAGCAAAATGGCATTATAAAACCAGCAAGTGAACACACACAAGAAAGGGGGGGGGGAGAAGTTGTGTACATGTAAATTTCAATTGGTTTTAAAGGGCAGTGATATTGGGAACGCCTGAAAATGTCTCACAACCCAAATAGGTGGGAACATGCAGTAAAGTTGGAGTGTATGTTGGGCTAGATGGATTTGTCATGAATTTGTTTGAATTGAGGAGAAGTGAGCAAAAAAACACACTAGTACGGAATAAGCAACGACTCTTATTGAAATTGAACACACACATATAAACACACATACACACACACAGATACACACACACATACATGCACACACACACAGACACACACACATGCATGCACACACACACACACACACACATACACTCTGACAGACACACACACATACATTTACACACAGGCAAACACATATACATGTATACACACACACACACACACACACACACACACACACACACATGGTAGAATAAACATTTTAGTGTAATTTCACAATTTGGATGCATACCAAATTTGGATTTTGCATTTTGCATTTTGCAATAAATGCAACATAATAATAAGAATAATAATAATACAAGATATTTATATAGCGCAAATTGCTAAAGCCTCTATACGCTGAAAGAGATACTCAAAAAGCAATACATAATTATACAGGCGAATTCAAAGTAACAAATAACAAGATAACACGAAAACAGATAAAGTACAAAATGTAAATGTGAACATTATAGGTAGGCAAGCTGAAATAAATGAGTTTTTAGCAAAGTTTTGAAAATGTTCACTGTTCCAGCATTGCGTATGTGAAGGGGTAAGTTGTTCCATAGAAAAGGGGCGGCGAAAGAAAAGGATCGTTGACCATGAGATTTGGAGGGAATGCGGTAAGGAAGCTGCAGGAGGGCTTGAGTTGAAGAACGCAAAGTCCGTGACGGAATATAGTGATGTAGTTGGTCAGAGAGGTAAGCTGGGGAGAGTCCATTTATTGACTTAAAGGTGAGGAGGAGGATCTTATATAGGCAATGCGCATGTCGACAGGTAACCAGTGAAGAGCTTGAAGAGTTGGTGTAATGTGGTGAGAACGAGGAATACAGGTGATAAGGCGAGCAGCGGTATTTTGAACACGTTGAAGTTTGGCAATGTCTTTAGCAGGAAGACCATACAGCAGAGAGTTGCAGGAATCAAGCCTAGAGGTGACAAGAGCATGAACTAAACGTGTTGTGGTTTCATGATCCAGGTAGCGACGGATTTTACTTATTTTCCTGACAGCCATGAGGGCAGATTTACAAATTTTATCAATGTGTTTTCTCATATTCAATGCCAAATACAATGTACTTGTATATGTACATGTTCAATACACTTGCACTCAAAATGTGTTTGAACAGTAATGCTGTCATGGCCGCTGTGGGCTACAGTATATATTATGACACTGCATTAGTCATCCTGGACAGCCAATGACTAACCAAACACAATTAATCAATATTTACACTTTCTTGTATGATTCATGCAGCCCTGTTGCTACACCAATTAACTAGAAGGTGAAATGATTACATTCTATATCCCATTAGACTAATGCAACCTTCATATTTTTATCATATCCAAGTAGTAGTTCAAATCTAATTTCTGGTGAAATAATTTTAGAATTTTATGAAATGCATTTGTCCTTGGTATGCTTACAGCATTGTTTCCCTGTAGCTGTGAACTAGCTTTACTTTGATTAGTAATATCAGTATGGTGTTGATCGGTTGTTCAACAACCAGCTGTTGTGGTTTGGTTTTAAGTTACAATTTTTCAAAACTAGGAACCTTCGGGTATGTAGATCTGCACCCCATCCTCCATCCAAGTGTTATTATCAGAGTGACAAATTGCTGGTTATTTTCAACAAATCTGCTCATGAAAATTGTTACAAATGAATTGAAATTATGAAGTTGGTGTGTGGTGACTTACAAACAAATGAAATCTGTACTGTGGTTGTGACTTTATTACAGTACTTAATTTTGTTTTAGCAGTATGTACTTGTATGTTATGTCTCCTCTGCATGATATCCCTATTGAGTAATATTGTATCATTTTCACTCCCACTCATGTCTAGAAACAGGTGCAGTGATAACATACCAAATGTTGTAGACAAGGTGCCTTAATTGCCTTAATTGCTTGTCAATTCATAGCACCAGCACATGTATGACAAACGTGTAACTAAAGGAGAGATCTGATTAAACAAATTGGGCATCCATAAGTCGAACGTAAACATTCGCACATTTAGACATATCTCTTTGATTTAATAAACAATGGTTTGATTTCTAGTATTATTCAGTACAAATGTACTGGGTCATCATACAGCCATACAACTGGACGGAGGCTAAATATGAAAAATAGAAAATATGACAAAAATATGAGGGGTCGAAGTCATCAGACAAAACAAGTTCTTACACTTCAGAGTCATGTCCAAAATCGTCTGGGATTTGTCTTGAAGCAGGTACTGAATATTAATCCATGCCCTAGCTTAAAATGATGAATCTTGAAAGGAACTTCATAAAAAATGCATTGCCTTATCATTGTCTCAATATAGTGATCTTTGAGGGAAAGACGTACTATGGTTGCAGAAAAATGCACGTACTCCGACCCCCATTTGAAGATTCAGTTACACAAAACCATAACAAATTATAAATGGATCTTTTGTACTATAAGTTTGTAAGTGGAGCGAATACCTATAAGTCGATATCCGAATATTTATGGCGGTCAATATCGATATATACGATTATATATCGATTTTTTTCCAAAGATTCTATCTTTAGTTAACCTCTCTCGCGGAGCCCGAAAAGCTCGATCTCCTGCCAGTAAAAACCTACTAAACAGGTATACAAAAGCCCGAATAACTTCGTTACATACACAATCAGTTAATTCCGGTTACCAATAAATTTCACCCAAAGTTATTGAAATCCTTGGAAACATCACAACTATATATCTTAACAACCCAGAAATATCATATTACTTTGGCAGTCCATCGATCAGCCTTAATATTAATTTGTATTTTAACAGCTCATTTATTTCGAATCGTCCGATAAATCAAACTCATAGAAACGGAATCCGGTTTTCTGCGACATTGCCGTCAAAACAACCACTACATGTTTAACAAAGCCTGAATAATTTTTGTTACAAGCATGTATTTTTAATTTTACGTTTAGCAGAAGCTAATTTTCACGCCAATTTTTAATTGTACAAAGCCCTAGAACACATCCCAACTTATCTTTCTTAATACTCTAAAATCATCATGTTACAAGTACTCTCAATCGCGATCATGGCATGTCAGTAATTATCCCTCAAACATTAGGCGCCTGTCTTGAAACCAGGTCTTTGCATAATCAGACGATATATTTAACCAGATTCCTGAAAGATATTAATAAACTATAATTGAAGTTTCCAGGCTAAATAAAGTTCCCATTGAATGACGCGCCTAAAAAAACCAAACAATCAATCAATCAACAATGTTTACAAATTAAAAATTGGCGTAATAATTTGTATTCGCATAACTCGAAATAACTAAACTACAGTGTAAACGAAAGATCAGGCTTGTCTTAACAATTGTGGTATTTTTTTGAGCGCAACGATGTCGCGTCAACCGATCCGTATTTTGGTTTGATAATCGAACAACCGATTGAACAATAATTAGCCGTTAAACAAGTGACCAAATCTTACATATTAAAGGCCTGATCGATGCGAACAAAGTTTAACTATGATTTCCTGGGTATAAATTAATAATGTGAATGCTTCCAAGTTATCAAATTAAAAATTGGTCGTTGAAATTCAATATGTACTAACCCATTAACAACTGCATTGTTTAACGAAAAAAAATTGTTAACAACATCGTTAGTTTTGGTTTTGATATCGTAAAAAGGTCGATATGGAACCAATATATTCCAAAATTGAATATTCGAAAATAACCTTAAATCATATATCGCATATCGTAATGAAAATTTTTATGATTATATTATCGATATATCGATATATGCCTCCTGCCTTAAATTATAGTTTTGGTTAGTTGCTCAACATACAATAAATTTAACAAATCAGTCCTGTTGCCATGTTAAGTAATTAAATTGATCCTAAATTTGAAGATCCTATTTCAGACGGTACTTCCGATGGATTTTCCCCCATATATGATTTGTAATCAAGCCATAAAGTGAATCTTTTGTCCCCAAATGCAACTAAACTTGGAATTAATAATTCTCACTAGAAACTCTTTATTGATTACGTAACTGTTTTCGTTTACAAAAAGTGGCAAAGTACACAAATTAAATCAATTTAAAATTATAAGGAAATGAAAAAATAATCGTGGTTATTGTAAATTCATGAAGGAACACAATCTCCATTTGACTTTGTACACAAATCACTAAAATTGTCCTCTTTTGGGGGACTAACATTGTTTTTACGACGAATCCAACATTATGCAATGGCAATCCATTGTTGCAAATTTTGGTCTCAAAAATTATAAGAGCTTCAAAGTAAAATGCGTCCAAAATTATGCCATGATATCACCATTGCATTTCAAAATTATTGGCAATACACACGGGCGTAGGCTTTGGCAGTTTCTATAGGGTAAAAAGAACAAAAAAATCATTGTTATTTGGTTGAAATGAAACTGTTATTAATATTTGAAAGATATTGCGTGGGTAATATGATATGTAATACTTATCCATTTTGCATACAAAGCATCCCAGAAGTACAACAGAAAAAAATTTAAAAATAAGTCTAAAATGGGTCGTACGACACAGGGTCGACGTACAAAAAACTGAAACGCTCCGCGAAAACTCCCCCTTTTAAACTTGAAATCTGTACTGAGGCGGTAGCTCTTTGGCTATAAATAAAACCCATCGAGCTTTGCTTGCTTATCTTAACTTATAGGAAAAATTTATCTGAATTGCTTTTTATGTTAAACAATAATTGTGTAACTGAAAGGGCGGACGAACATGTACAATTGCAAGTGCCATACATTTGATTTTTGTTTTAAAAAATAATAAATCATGTATAAAAAAATTCGTCGTTAAGAAACACTCTTACACTAAGACAACTTTGAATCAGCAAAACTAATATTTCAAAGCTATTTAATTTGTAAATATAATTAGCTCAACTTGAACTTAGTAAATTGACAAAATGCTCTGGTTACCATGACAAACTTCATTGCCTTGCGGCAATTGCGACGATGCATTATTATAAATATTTCTTTCAGATTCATGACATTTCAAGTGTTAGCTTTTCAAATGAAAACTCATATTTGCTATTAGGATTTGAAAAGTGGACAAAAGGTTTTACTTAATTTCTGGCAAATCCCAAATGTTGTAGAATTTATTAGTTTTAGTAATATCAAATCCCATTAATTTCTCAAAACTATTTAAAATTACTCTATATTTGAATATTATTGGAGTAGTAATGTACTTGCAAGAGCATAAATGAATGTACATAAAAGACTTGGTAATGAATGATTCATTCAGTCATCTAAGTAATTTACAGATTATTACACACATAGCTTTTCATTCAATTATGTTTTGTGGTATTTCTGTCACATATAATCGAATCCAATAAAAAGATCTAACCGATACCCAATTAAGCCAGTTTGATTTATTTCCACCCAATTTTGCTGCGGCATTCTAAAGAAACCTACATTAAAATACCCAGTTATAGGCAATTGTTGTTGAATCTCGTTAACTTGTACTCTCTAATGTGTAACACTCTCGTGCCATTTAAAAGTGCAGGGCTTCTTTGCATGCCTAAAAATCTAGACATTGTGTAAATAAAATGGCCATTTAGAAGAAAATGCCATCTGGGAACCTTTAGGCAAAAATATAGAAGCTAGAAAATCAGTTTTATGGGAAGTATAATGAACCGAGACTCTGAATTTGAAATTTTTTCTCTGCCAAAAAATAATCATCCTACCGTAAAAACGACACTAACCGCTAAAAATTTTTCTTCGCAATTTTTCAAATTCTAGTAATACTGACCCCCAGATGTTCCACAGACATGCCCTTCAATTAGTAGCCTAAGGCATGGTCCTATCTTGTTCCTTGTCTCCAGGGATTTGCAAATAATCCACTGCCTTAATGTACTTGTAAAGGAATGGTGAGTGTAAGCGTTGTTAAACTAGGGTTAAACTTGAAACAACAAGTAAATGTCCTTTGGAGCTCTTTCATATCTTTCATTACAATTTGACCTGAATGCCATAATTGAGTAATATGCCGGATTAATGGCCTACTTGGGCTACACAATTACAAGTTAAAATAAATCCGCCATAAATAAGAGCAACCACTTTTTATCGTACCTTCAACTTTGCCGAACTGCTTTTTAAAATAAAACTCCCTTATATCGTCTCCGTCAGCAGATAAATTGCGAGCCATATCAAGTAAGCGATTATTGTCAATATCACCATTAAATTCTGGATTCCTTTGCATGGCAACCCATAATAGTTAATGATCAGAATTCATTGATCTCGTGTCATTACAGGGAAGTTGCTACCTCGTACCTCCTATTATTTGATGCATTTAATATCTCAAATTAACCCTTGACTGCTGCCGTTAAAGTTTTGTTCCAAGTTTTGTGCAATTAACCCCTTATACATGTATGACGCTGCCATTCATTTTAGACCCCTGGGGTGACGACAGGCTTTGATCAGAAAATCCCAGCACATGCACATCAGAACAACTGGCTGCACAAAATTACAAAAAATATCAACCTTATACTAAACTAATAGTTATAGTGCCGACAAATAATCCTGATCCCATTAAAACATATATCATGACCTGTATAAAGGAAGAAAACTTATATTCTGGTGTAAGATGTTCTGGCTTCTGTACAACCCGCGTCCCAAATCGGTTGAACTTTTACATTTCCAACGATAGCCCTACTATAAAGATAATAATGACCAGTAATCAATTTGATAATCATAAGGTAATATCATATTACTGGTAAAGTTAAATTGTATTCTTTTTCATTTGTACTATAAACATAAACATTATTAACAACACATAAAACGCACTTTAACAGCCATGGAAGCCGTGGATTTTCTTTAAAACCATGCATTCTCCCTATAGACCCCCCGCGATCAGATATCTTGTGTTTATTTTTCAACAGGGTTAATAGCATATAATTGTTAACAATCATGCTTTCGATGGCATGACAATAATTTTGAATTGCTATTTGTTGAACTTGCCAATCGCTAATTTTAGATGGCCATTTAATGAACATAAATCAGTTTTCCGATTCTACTACACTCTTTATGTGGAAGAATATTTTAATGGTTAAAATACGGAGTACACCACTGCATAATGGAACCTTGTCTTATCAACCTCACTTCCATTTAAATTACTTTACTTTCTTCTCAGTCAAAACAGTTTTGTCACAATTTTGTAATATTCCAATTTTAATGGAAACATATTTAGGAAATTGTTGAAGATAACCTCCCATAAGAAAGCAAAGAAATGACAGTAATATAATCTGTGATCCTGAAAATTTCTGTAAAAAAATGGAGAAGTGAACACAAGAAATGAAAGAAAAAAATCTTTCAAATTGAAAGGTAAATACGAACATTTCCAGTTAAAATGTGAGCTTACATGATTTCCCATCTACCATGTCTCGATACGTTCCTAAAAATGGAGCCCTGAATAATATTTGCAGTTAAAACATCAATTAAGATCTAAAAAAGTGATAAAAATCGTTGAGAGACCATGTCCATCGCTTCCCCCATCAAGACTGCTTGTGTGCCAAAAGTTCCTATTCGCTGAAATAAATAAATGTGGCAGTTTGTAATCTGCACATATATATATAACAGCAAAATTTTTCAAAACTTTGTTGTTCTAGGTTGATTATTTTCCATTCAAGACACTGTCAATATTCAGATAGCAAAAGGTTCAAACAATTTTATTAAAAGCCGGTCCTTCAGCATGTTAATACTGCTTAACAAAAATAAAAGATTTTGAAAAATATCTACGTATATAATAAAAAATGAAAACTGATTTATTAAAATAAACAAATTGATAGATTGATAAATAAAATAACTGTGAGTTTAATGAAAGTTTATTGTTATAATTTCAGTCACTTATCTGTGGACATGTACTATGTTCCCAATGTTAAACGATAACAATTTGATCACCATATTTGAGAGTAAGATCTGCTGTTATATAGATCTTACATGTATCAGTTTTGCATACTGCCTGGTGGAAAACAAAATATATTGAACATACCTGTATATTAAGTACAACTGAAAGAAAATAGCCCAAAAAGTCCCATAAAATTTTTAAAAGGATCTAACCTATGCTATATATAAATTACTATTTCTTTAATTGATTTGACTGACAACTTTGCAAGGATTTGTTGTACAGTATTTCAGGCGCGTGATGTATGTACATTAATTTGCCAAATCAAACGCCTCCAATGGGTTTAAATATATAGCAATATATGTTATCTGTGCAAATGAAAGTACTTGCATTGATTTACATAAATCTTGAAGCCAGATTAAGCAATTAAATTTCTTTTTAAGGGCAGATTTTTATTAACCTGGGCTATTTGAATTTGGGGCTATTTTGACGCACTGTGGGCTACTTTTTCATCAACCATGCAAGAAAATTGTAAGAAATGCAAATGTAAAGATGCTGATGTTTAGCCGTCTCTATCCATAAAAGCAACCATTTAATTTAAATTGGTTCAAATGCCATATACATCTTGTGAAAAAGTCTGTCTTATTGTCTAAATCACCATGAGTAGATATTTAATGTTTGAAAGCCTATCGCACAATCTGTCGGTAATGGTCCACTTTTTTGTTTCCCCTTCAATGGAGTCTAGTTCCCACTATTCGCACTTTCACTGAAAAAACACGCAATTTTTTGTTTGAAAATTGATTTATTAGAATGTCATTCTCCCACTCATGTCGTTGTGTATTCACAATAGACCTAAGTAGCAACAAAATAATTGAATTTAGCTCCTATTTGTGGCCAAAATATCAAGGGCTTTTCCTTGACGCAATCTATCACAAAGTGTTCTATCATTAGATTAGTTTCATTTCCAGAAAATGTCATTTCATGTAAAGTTTACAGCTGTGCCAACATCAATTGGAAAACGTGCTCACTTTTCAGGTTTTCAAACATAAAATTGTTTCATTATAACGCTGATTTAAGTCTAAATTTGTATTATAATATGATAATCAATCAATCATGTTCCCATTATGTGTTTCTATTAATAGTACATTTCTGACCTGTAATAAAAATTGATTTGAAATGAAAAAAACAAACAAACTACCTATGTTTGCTAGTTGTTAAACTGCACCCAGTGGTGTCAGAATTAAATTAATTCCAATAACAATTCCCAGCCTATTCACTGTATCCGCCTTTTGAAACGTTTAACACCCGAAATTAAATAACGTTCTGCCATTTCAGGCTCAGTAAAAAGCAAAATGGCAATAAACACTCAGCTGAATTCACACACAAGAAATTAGAGGGGGGGGGTAAGAGAATCGCGACATTAAAAAATTTCAATGTTTAAAGGGCAGTCAAAGAAACACCTGAAAAATGTCCACAACTCTCCAAATATGGTTGGAACATGCAGTAAAAGTTGTAGTGTATTTGTGCTAAATGATTTCATAATTTTGTTTTAATGAGGAGAGTGAGCAAAAACACACTAAGTAGGAATATAACAACGACTCTTATTGAAATGAAACACACATTATAAACACACATACACACACACAGATACACACACAACATTACATGCACCACACACAGACGCGCACACACATGCATGACACACACACATACACACAACACACACATACCACTCGAACAGACACACATACACATATTCAATTTAAACACACAAGCAAACACGTAACATTAACACACCATCACCCAACACATAACCACATGGTAGAAAATAAACATTTTTAGTGTAATTTCAACTAATTTGGAATGAACCAAATTGGATTTGCATTTTTGCTAATAAATGCAACATATTTTGCCAAAATACAAATGACTTGTATATGTACAGTTCATACAACCTGCACTCAAATGTTTTGAACAGTAAGTGCTGTCCATTGCCGGCTGTGTGCCAGAAATTTATGACATCTGCATTATCATTGCCTGGACAGCCATATGGGAATAAACCAAACAACCAGAATCTATACATTAAATGAAATTTACACTTTCCTGTATACTTCATAGCAACCGTGTTGCTACACCTAAATTACTATGAAAGGTGAAATGATTAGCATTGCTATATCCCCATTAAACTATCAACCTTATTTAATCAATAAACCCAAGTAGTAGTTCTAAATCTAATTCTGGTGAAATAATTTAGAATTTATTGAAATGCATTGTCCCTGGTATTTCTACAGTAATGGTTCCCTGAGCTGTTGAACTAGCTTGACTTGATTATATGGTGTTTGATTCAGTATCGCAACAACCGACTGTTTGTGGTGTGGTTTAAGTTAACAATTTTAAAACTAGGAAACCTTCGGGTATGTAGACTGCACCCTCCATGCAACCACCAAGTTGTTATTATCAGTGACAAATGTTGTATTTTCAACAAATATCTTACTAAATTTTTACTAAATAATTGAAATTATAAGTAGGTGTGTGGTACGTTACAAACAAATTGAAATCTGTACTTGGTTTGACTTTATATCAGTACTTAATTGTTTAGCAATATTATCTGGTATGTAGTCCCCCCTCTGCCTGACATCCCTATTGAGTTAATATGTAATGATTTTCATCCCACTCATTCTAAAAACAGGTGCAGTGGAAACATAACCAAAATGTTGTAGACAAGGCCTTAAATTCCCTTAAGCTGTCAATCATAACACTCACACATACAAACGGTAAAGA
>JZLH01S0411083.1:0-13391 GCA_001188425.1 Eucidaris tribuloides | reverse complement strand
AAATTCCTTTCATTTAGAACTTTTTATAGATCTACAACATTGTGGGTTTAACTCATTCAATACTAGAGCCTGTCTAGAGTAAAATAATCACTACAAATTTGCTTGCTCATCAAATTGGCAACATACTGGAATAGTCAATTATATATGAACGGGTAACATGATGTGTCAAACACTCGCCTAATTAAATTATTATTTATTGATGAAATTTTTAAAATCTTATTTTTCTTGTGATTTAAGACTAAAAATAATTTTTGATTGAATAAATTTCACTTTTAAACGACATAAAAAAGAAAAACACGTACGTTTCTCAATTAGTTCAATATATCACCCACAACAAAGTGGAACAACCCAAAGTATCATCAGAATAACAGTCGTTGCCAATTTGATAAGTTCAATGAATATTCTAGTTAAATGTCATTTAAAATTTCATAACAAAATAAATATTCATTATGCCATTGTAGCACCCTGTTCATTGAATAACTGATATTTTTCTTTACTTTAGCATATTCATTAGATGGGGTAGATGCAGCCACATCCCAAGATAAAAAGGCAAAACCACAAAATATGTGGTCTCAGTATTGAATGGGTTAAGGTAATCAAAATTATTTTGCGCAAGCCTCTTTAGACATAATTTTCATGTTCTAATATTTAACATTTGTTCAACCATAATGTTTTCATACTTACCCCTATCATAAAACTAATGCTATTTTTGGATTCCTTGATGAAAAAGCTTTCTAAAAATGTATACTTTTGCTAGGGTAGGGTGAAAACTTTTCAAGTTACAAACTTTTAAATGCACGGAGGTGCCTTTTTTTGGAATTATGAGCATGTTACGCTCAATAATTAACAATTAAGCTTAATTACACTAATTAATCATTAAATATTTAAAGTTAATCAAAAATAACTATTGTCATAGTGATTTAATCATTAAAAATCACCAATTTAGCAAAATCTGTAATGGCTGTAGTCCTTCAGTGGGCTACCTGGAGAAATTGCTCCTCCTGATCATCCTCCGCCCTGCACCTACTGCTAATTAATCACTAATTTAGTGGATTGTAGCATTATTTTTGAAATTTTTTTAGTATGACTGTGTTGCTCTCATCAAAAGCTTTTTTTTTTTGATACCAAGTTCAACATCATAGGTTGAATATTAGTATGGAGAAATTAAACAAATGTACCCTAAATTGTCACGCAAATGTCACAACTCCATCTATTTACCGGCCCAATTCAAAACGCATGGCCAAAAATGATGATGATGATGATGATGATGATGATGATGTCGTAAAGATAATGATAATGATATAAAAATGATGATGATGATAATGATGATGATGATGTCGTAAAGATAATGATGATAAAGTGGTCTCCACTTACTGGGGTAGGCATTGGCAAGGCATTTTTTTTTACCCATTTTACAGGAGTACCCTATTAAATGGAGTAAATTTCAATAAGAAACATTAAAAATGTTTTGCCAAATTTTACCCATTTAACAGGAGTACCCCATTAAATGTTACCCATTTAAGTGGGGACCACTGTAATGACATGAAAGTAATGATGATGATAATGATAATGATGACAGTAATGACAATAATGATGATGATGATGATAGTGATGGTGATGATGGTATTGATGATAATGACAATAATGTTTTTGTTGGTGGTGATGATGGTGATGTCAATGAAGATGATGACAATAAATAAGATGATGGTGAGGATGATGAAGATGATGACAAGATGATGATGATGTGGTGATGATGATAATGATTTAAAAATGATGATGATAATGATAACGATATTAAGATAATGATGACAATTATGATGATGGTGATGGTGATGATGATGATGATGGTGATGATGACAATAATATTTGTGTTGGTGGTGGTGATGATGATGTTGATGGTAATGAAGATGATGATGATGGTGATGATGGTGGTGATGATGGTGATGATGATGAGGATGATGACAATAAATGACAATAAATAAGATGATGATGATGACAATAATGTTTGTGATGGTGATGATGATGAGGATGATGACAATAAATGACAATAAATAAGATGATGATGATGACAATAATGTTTGTGTTGGTAGTGATGATGGTGATGATAATGAAGATAATGGCAATAAGTAAGATGTTGATGATGATTATGGTAGTGGTGGTGATTGATTGATCACAATGGTCATAGAAATGTAACATTTAATGCATGCAAAAATAACAACCATAATTTAAACACCAGAACTCTCCTCCCTTTACCAATACACAAAAGGTAAGTTCCTCATACAGATAGATACCCAGCTGCAATTCAATCCAATTATCTTGTTTATGCCTAGCAGCATGACTGAAATAGTCGCAGATGTGTCTGCGAAATATTTGCCCAAAATTCCCTGGAGTTTGGGGTTGGAATTGAAAATGTCACCTTCATGTTGTATGTCGTACCAGACAGAAAGCCGGCATGAATGCACACAGGAGTATAAGAAGAAAGTAAGACCTTGTTGATACGCACTCCGTGCAAGGTGGTGCATAGTCTTACAACTGCAATATAGTGTATCTTCATTAACCCATAAACTTTTATAAGCAGGGGATATCTTTTGCACCCATCTAGGGGCATAACAAAACATTCCTCACGCCCTTAGACTAATTATGAAGGACACATCTGTGAAATCTGAAGATCAGTATTTGAAAAATGCACCTAAAAGTAAATTTCAGCATGGAAGTCTCTTTCTACCTCCATGCTGTCTGTTAGACTCCTTTGAAGCTCACTGAGCAGAAGTATTATATAAGTAACTGTATTGGACTGTGGTAAGGCTGTCCTCCTGAGAGAAAAACACCCCAAAATCTGCACGTATTTATGGGAGCAATTTGTGGCCCAAAATTGCATGTTATGGGTAAACATGTTTATGTTTTTCTGGAGAAAACAAAATGCTAACTACTAACTTCACATCTTCAAAAGATATTTCCAGTACATTTAATATTGACTCCATAATATGTAGCGTGGACTTTTTGCAGTCTGTGTCTGTGCAAACGCCATTAACTGTATGTTGTGTGACTACACAAAAGCCGCTGGCTGTATTCATTACGTATCATATTAGTGCCATTTGAATAGGCATGCAACATACAGTTAATGGCCTTTGTATAGGCCTACTGTTCATTATACATACTGAGCAGTAGATATACTTCCCAGTATATTTACGTCTACTGAAGATTTTGACATGTTCATGTACATTCATAACACATATGTGACCCGTCACGCCAAAAGGAGCCACAAGTCGATTTTGGGGCCCAGTTGTTTTTTGCCATATTCACTTTCTCCATACTCCAAGCTTTATTTTGGTATATTGCATGTTGCATAAAAGTAAGTATACCCAGAGAAATTCTACTTCAAACAAGGAGCTTTCACCGTGTCACGAAAATCTACTTTACGAGAAAACCGCTGTGAAAGTGCAGCGTCCGTTCAAAATGCGAAACCGTGATCGTGCTGAAATTCTAATAAAACCGAGGGTAAAAACTCCCTAGCAACAGTATGTTTGCTTAGCTCATCATTCTTGAAATTTTGCATTTGGAATTTATAGGTTTGTAGAAAGTGCTATTTTCAGTTTGAATGAATTTGGTAAGATTTTAATGTTCGTTTGGTGTTTACCAAAAATACATTGGGTTCTTAACCATCTGCGTTATTTCCGCTCGGTGCATGTACCTTGCGAGGCGAGTCACAGGTGACCATGGTCATGGACGCCAGACACTTGGGGGGTCTTAGGGTGAGAGATTTGACACAATAAATTTCCACAAGTTGTAAGTCGGTTGTTCATATTAATTTGCTGAGTTCGGGATTAAATAAACTGAGATTCTCAAGGGAAACAATAACTTCTTATTGTCTGCTATATCGCTATTCAATTGATGAATAACTGTGCCAGCAGTCCAGAACACGCGCAAGAATTAGGGCCCCCTATAATTAACACGCCGACAGACATGACAGGGACCCGCTTTGCATAGTTATGATTCTGTCCTCTTTGACGGCCCCACGCGTTTAAGTGCCTATTCAACAAGATTGAGCCAGCTTTTATGCATCCGTAACAAAAGAACAAAAGAACCTGTGAAAGTTTTAATTGACTGTGCACATACTTGGTGTACAAGTGGGGATTACAAATTTCATGGATAATGAAAACGTGCATGTCTTAACTCTAAACCCACCAGGTTACAAATTTTCTGGCGCAGCGAATACCTTCTTACGCTGCATCGGCATTTGTCCTTACTCTGTTGATTTAATATTGACGCAAATCTAATGTTTGCAGATTAAAATGTCGAAAAAATCGGAAACTGCAAACAAATCGAGAATATAATAACAAATCAAGTTCAAGTTAAGGATAGCTTGTCAGTTTGCACGTTCTGAAAAAAAATGGAATCACATCAATCACGATACGTCATGTGACACAGCTCAGCCAATGAGCAGCCGTCTTGCGTTGCTAGGGGCGCGGCCTAACTGACTCGGATTTTCTGTGTGTGTTTTTTCGCGAAGTCAAATGGAAGGCTCTCAGAAAAACGTTAATATTACCCCTTTCCCGTGAATATTTTGATCTGAAACTTTTACAGGACATTAAAGAGACTTTGAAGATTTGATTTCAATCAAAAAACTAATTTTCAACAAATTTGACCTGTTCCGACAATTTTGCTTACCGGTATTTTTCTCTAAACCGTACGCTGCGACTTGTGGCTCCTTTTGGCATGACGGGTCACATATAATATATACTTTTTCAGGTGTTTACATGCAGATGGCTATGCAGGATTGAGCCTTTCCTTCTGTGAATCTGCACTGATCCCAGCTGATGATATTCTTATATTTCAATTTCAATTTAATTTATTCACTCATAAATAAATAATACAAAATACAAATAAAAAACATACAAAAATCATACAATATACATTATGATATAAATTGATACACACAAACTTACAAGAAATCAATAACTACAGTAACAAAATAGGAGCAAGGAGTGATGAAAGATTTAAGAAAAAAATCTTGGAGGTTTCACCCCTTTAAAGTAATGCTTCAGTTATGTAGCATAGTATGTACAAGGAGCGAGTCATTCCCTTGAAGGGCAATGCCATGATTGGGAGAAGTAAAAAATGCAATTGAGTTGGAATATGCAGGGCTCCACACTAACTTTATTTCCTTTGCCCTTTGGGCAAGTGAAATTATCCTTTTCAAATTTTTACTTGCCCGAATGAAAAATTTACTTGCCCGAAAATAAACGATAATAAAAAGCATTAAAAATGATTTCTCACTAATTTTAATCATTAAGGCCTTTTTATAGCATTGGGAGTTTATTTTCATTCTGGGGGTTGTGAAAGCCAAGGTGTGATTTATGGAATAAAAGAGTTGTAAAATTAAATTCAATGAACAAAATAATGATGAAATTTAAGACACATTTTTTTAGTTTTGATAAGATTTTTGGACACATTTTACTCTTTTCATAATCAAATTTTACTTGCCCAATCGGGCAAGTAAATTTCAATATATTGAGTTTTTACTTGCCCGACATGATATTTTACTTGCCCCGGGCAAGTGGGCAAGTGCTAGTGTCGAGCCGTGGAATATGTATACACTAACAATAGAGTGTACCTTATATCCAGGCTGGAAGGATTTGTCTTGAAATTGTTTATTTGACCAGAAACAAGCATTCATTTATTAAAAATATGACTCTAAATAAAACTGAGCCCATACCCCCCCCCCAAAAAAAAAAACAACAACAACAACTACACAACGAATTAGAATGTGAGAGCATTTTCCGATAATTGTACAATAAAGAGGAAATGTTTGAGTAGGAAATTGTTTCTATTGCAAAAAACAACGCTTAGTTCCTGACACTGTGTCCTAAATTGAGGACTACTTCCAATCCTCCCATTTCCCTTTAAATAAAGCTTCAGAATATAATTATGCAATTGGTGAAAATGAACTGTCTCTCCAAACTATTAAATACACATTGAAACTTGCAATTAACCAGTTATCTCTAACATGGCCTGTCTGGGAGTTTCTAAGCATGTGACACATCAAGCTTCAGTGAGATGCTCCACCAAGCTGTATCGATTTCAGATAGTAATGGGATTAGGTGACATCTAATCCATACAGCCAATTAGACTAAATCCTAACACAGACTAGACTAAACACATACTGTGTGATTATGGCACTTGGGGCATCTATGAATCATACAGATTGTGTGGAAAAAAATGGTGTCAAGTTTTGTCCCAAATTTATGAATTCCAGAATAGCTCAAGAAATTAACACAGGCATGGATTTTCTGAAAATTATCATGTCCCCCCTGACCTTTTGTTGTAGTTGTTGTGATGTTGAATACGTGGTTATTCATCAATTTATGTGTATATTTTTACTTATTTGTGTATTTATTGTATTACATGTCTGTTGAACATCATTTGTCTGAATATTTCAGAGATAAAAAAGTAACAAATTATGAGGGCTGAAATAACACAAATGAAAAAAAAAAATTCTTTGAAAAATCCCCTTGTCAGTCAAAAAACAATAAATCATTATGATTTTTTGACAAGAAGTGACCTTTTCTGAAGAAAAGCAATCAGATACCATTTAAACAAAATTCATGTATGGTAACCTTCTCAAAATAATGTGTAAATTTTTGGTTTTTGTTTACATCATTTTTTGCAAGGGTATGTGTGTGTGTGTGTGTGTGTGTGTGTTTGTTTCTGTCTAGCTGAGTAATGTAAGTTTGTGTGTCTGTCTGTCTGTCTGTATTGGGAAGGAAGCTCACTTCTGAGGGCTTCAATTATTAGTCATCTAATCTGATATCATCATACATGATCAGGAATTGATATCTACCCTAATGCATACTAGAGTAACATTATCAACACACTATGCGACAATCTAATTAATTATCCCGCTCTCAGAGGGAAATTAGCGAGCCATGCCACTAGTTGGGATAAACACCGTATCCCGCGTGACACTCTGACAGACTTTGTTCAGATTAGCGCCCCGGCGTCTGTATAGAAACCTGTGGATTCACACCAGCATTCCTAAACATATGGCAGGGTTGTGAATCCGCCACCATATTGTTTGAGCAGACTTGTCCATTTCGGCAAAGACGTTTATCGCCGAACTGGCACTAAATCAAGCATTCGTCATCGGGAAGAAAGAGACTCGCAGAAAGATGCACGCACACACGGTCGGAGGAAACGGCTGAAGAAGGAAGACGGCGGGGAAAAAAAATACCATTGACGTCATGCGGGGCTATGGAGTACCCCACTCAGAGCCCGAAATGTCAGTTTGGCATGCATTAATTCGCTTCCAAGAGGGAATCTTGTAATGTGACGAACAGAGGAATAAAACGCCGGGATAAGGAGAAACAAGTACGCTGAGTCAGGTTGAATAACATGAAGCTCTTCCCAGCGTCCCTACGGGCAGTCCTTAATATGCGCATAAATTTACATCAAATTTTCAACAGTAGCTAACAGCATGGGTGATTGAGAGTATGCGTCTGACAGCACAGTCGTTCAGTAAATGTTGCTCTCTTGAAGTTGCCAAAACGAAATGAGGGATTGGGATTTTGAGGCTAAATATTTGGGTCAACTGAAACAATGTGATGAATTCTGATGGATATTTGGGTGTAGTTACATAGATATTGAGATTTTTTTGGGATTGCGTGTTGTGCTCTTATAAAATATATCACTACAGTGCACTTACATATTTTTCAGGTAACAAATCATGTATAGTGATAGCATCATATTTAGTTATTTTTTTAAATCCATATTTAGAATTTAATTGCTTTGGCCAGTATTTCAGGCTATATTGATTATCAAAACATTTTTATAGCAATATTTCTTAATCTGAAATCAAATCATCCCCAGTGGGTTAGGGTTTGATTGTAAGGGAAATGGTCTCATTGTTGTTTACTAGTCTAAAATCAAAACGTGTCCCCTAATTTATTATTCAGTAAAATCCCAAATGATACACAGTTTCTTGAAAATACAGTGTATATGTTTCATTTATCATCTGTGAAAAATTATGAATGTTACCGATACCAATAAACAAAGAAGAAGAACAATTACATGCAGTCATATTTTGCAAAAATTTCATTTTAATTGTTAAAAGTATTATTTGCAAGAAATTATTTTATGGTGCCCACTTCATTAAAATATGTTAGATATATTTTTTTCTCATTTCTTTGCAAAAAGTCATTAAAAAAACAGAATGTGTCTCTGTATGTTTACACATACTTTATACACTTATGAGCAGCCAGATCAAAGTTACTTTTTCCCTGTACTTGTGTCATGTAAGAACATGCTTTTTCAAATTCCAGTTTTACATTTTTTTTTGCCCCAAAGGTATGAGGCTGATTTGTCTCATCATGTTAAAAGGTCAAATCTTTCAGCAAATATCATCCAAAGTTACATGAACGCTGTCGTCGTTGCGACGACTTTGATTAAATGACCCTGCCGGTTGGGGGGGAAAAACAAGAGGAGGAGAGAGATTACCAGTAAATACTACGGAGTACGGAACGTGAATTCCTGATATCTACGTGCCAGTACATGTGAAGTTAGTTGTCTCAATATATTTGTAGTACATGTACGTACATTTACATTATGGCAGCAAATCCGTTGCCTTTAATATTGAATGAAATGTCTGTAGACTTGTATTCAAGTAAAGGATTGTTTGGTTTTTACCTGAGTTAGGAGTTGAGTTTGCAGCATCAAACTTAAATGATAATGGAAAGTATTTTGTTGATACTTTAATTATCAGTTGCGTCACTTCACTAATATGTAGTATGATCATGTACATTTAGTACGTAGGAGTGGGGATTGAATAGGCAAGAGGGGAGGTTTTTTTTTGTAATTTAGTTTTATTGCAGGATAAATGTTTTACCTGAATGAAAATTTAGCATGTAGATTTTGTAATTTATATCCACTACCATATGCTAGGTAATGTTTTGTATGTGCTGTATTTGTGATGGGCTGTGCGTGTGCGTACATACAGTAGGTATGGCAGCATTCTCGCATGTATTTTAATTTCTTTTGTCACTTAAAGGCATACATATCACCATTTCAAATCAAGTGGAAACTTAACACTACCTGACTGCTCTTATGGACTTCCGTTCCTTTCACCGATCAGCGAGAAGAGAGCCGTAAATTACAAAATGAACACTTTTATTACATAATACCAACTCGCATTTAATAACCTTCCATTCTTATGCTGTAAATCACCAAGGCTGTCGTGCTACAGCCAGGCACGAGCCATATTTTTAACGCTCCTCAGTTCCAGATACGTATAGCGAGACTTCGCCGACATATTGTATGTTTGCATAATGCACTCTGCAGCCCTGTACATGTAGCCGCACACTTAGATCGCCTTCAACAAATAAATGAAGCGTAATCGACTGCAAGCAGGCAGAATAGACGATAATATTTAAGGACATCGTTTGCTTCCATCGCCAAGGGTTACCAAAGCATCATCACCATAAGGGACCTCCTCCCAGACTTTAAAGAGACAATTCTTCACTGTGTTGTGTTGTCGCAAATGGTGCTGCATGCAATGGGTTAATAGCCAGCCGTCAGTGAAGATCCGTAAATGTGTTGAGTTTCTAGGTTTCAACTAACCACTTTTATGCTGTTTGGCCATAGAAAGATAGTAATCATCACCATAAATGAAACATTCCGATTTTAAAGAGATAGTTCTTTACTTTGCAGTATTGTCTGAAATGGTACTGAATGCAAAAGGTTAATTGATGGTTAAGATCCATATACATTTCGAGTTTTTACTTTTTAGATTTCCTGGGTCTAAGGAAAATGTGTGTTATTTCGAATCAAATTGTCTCCAACAGTGGAGAAATATCTTTAGTATCTCAGTATCTGGTCAGTATCAGGTGTAATTTGGAGTGAAGAAAGGCCGAAGGGTCATTCTGTCCTCCGGTGAGTATAGCTGTCATGGCGAGTGTCAGTCCACAGAACTGAGAAGCTCTCACGAGAATTCCAGCTATTTCACCAATCGCCTACATGTACATGTATGCATATTGGCTAGAATGTCATAGTATGGAGCATCCATTTTGTGGCATACCAATATACAGTACGCCTCAGAAAAAAACAACCCTAAAACAAAGGCTTATTGTGTGGAAGCAATGGGGCGTATGATTGTAAAAATAAGTTCACAATAAACTTTGATTTATGCTCTTTTAAATGATACATTAAGCAAACATATTCACCCATGCATCTCTGAGTACCATGACTTTAAAAATTGAAAGTGAAAAAACATTTGTTACGCTTTTTGGCTTCGACACTCTGCACACCAGCTGTCCATCTGTTTCTTTTCATGGAGTACACAGTGTCAAAGCCATAAAGTGTAATGAATGGTTTTTCACTTTAAATTTTTAAAGTCATGGTACTCAGAGATACATGCATAGATAAGTTTGCTTAAGTAAGTATCATTTGAAAGAATATAAGTCAAAGTTTATTTTGAACATATTTTTGCAATTATACGCCTCATTGCTTCCGCACAATAAACCTTTGTTTTAGGGTTCTGTTTTTTCTTGGACGCACTGTACATCTTTCTAAGTTTGTCAACCATTTATTTGAATAATCATCGTGATGACAATTACATTAGCAGACTCTTCTAACCACCCAATAGAATTTGTATAGTATACTCACTTGTTACAAAAAAAAATACTCTACAACTATTATCTTTCAATTAGTGCTATAATTAAAGAAATCAATGTAACTTTAGGATGACAGATTTGTTATTACACTTTTGCATAGTCCAGGAACAGTTATCAATCACTTATAAACTAGTAAGTTTACATGGTGGATAGTTTTATACAAATTCAAGATATTTATCACATAGTTTTTGTGAAAAGGAAAAACAAACATTTTCAAGACATCATCTGTGGCTATCAGTTCATTTGCAATAGATAACTACACAAACTTCAATGAAACTTCAGAATATTTATAACAGAGTAGTGAAAGTTAATGATACATTTTTTTTAAAATGCAAGACACTTTAAGAGTTAATATTCCTGTATATTTGATACTTGCTCTGATCGTGTGTTACACAACATATGACTAAAACTGACATAAAAGGTCACATCTACATGTGGCGTAATATTACCCCACACTTACATGTGTACAATTTACACATTGGTAAATTTCATTTATTTCAAGGTGTAGGGGCCAGCAGTCGCTGAGGACATCTCGCTGTGTGAAAGTAATCAGATAGGGATGTGAGGTCGGTGTCATCTAAATTAAATGTGACACACTCATGGTCAATGGGACATACTTGAGATATAGTGGGACTGCCCATGGACAGAATAATGGCCTGTGGTCTTAGTACTGGTGACATTTTGGGTCACTTAAAGGTTCACTGCAGTAGTAGGCCTACAATTCTCAGGATTTCAGAGTTGCCAATGTCAGTGAATCCATTTGCTTGAGGCTCCCATAGGCCAATGTTTTATATGAGTGGTCCAAATGCGTGAGATCACCCAGAAATATATGGAAAATCAAACAACATTACAAAATGGATATTTGTCGAAAGCAGATCAGTCAGTCGGCAGTGCATCAAAAATCCCTTCCTTTTGTGCAGGGTTCATGGGTGAACGCGCTGTGCATATATAATGAACTGGGACATATCATTTTGAAACTCCAAATAAACTTAGAAAATCAATTCTAATAGTTTAGTGTGATACATCACTGTAAAGGAAATATTTCAAGCTTTTCAGCAATATCTTTTAATTTGACATTTGTATTGTTTTCAAATGTGTAAATGAAGGTTCAAATTTGATGTTAAAATTGAAATTTTAATGAATTTTTGAACAGTTAAATGTCTAGTTAAGTATTCTTGCATCTCACTAATTTTTACATCACTGTAAAGCGCAACAATTCATCTTTCTTTGTATGCTATTTGTTTTGCTATTCATGTTTTATACCGGTCAGCTGGATCCAGCAAAGTACAACATGAGTACATAAATGCCACTCAGTAAAATATTAGAGAGCATTTCATTGGATGCTGTGATTTCCTACTAAACTGTGAATGGCCAGAGAGAATACAAAACATGCCTTCAATGCATGCAATGGGCAAGAGGTTTACATAAAGGTCATCACAGCGGGTGGTCTTGTTTTGAATTACCCACCACTGGTGTGGAGTCAGCCAATCACATACCAGGATTGCAGAAATCCATGGTCATATTTTGCATCTTCTGATATTTTGCTGGATCCTGACTAATATAAAACATAAATAGCAAAACAAATGTGATAGAAAGAAAGTCAAATAGCTGGTCTTTACAATGATGTAAAAATAAGGGAGATGCAACCAGATTTAGCTTTCATTTGAGTTTGATAAACAGGAAAGAAAAGTAGCAGTTACATTGACCATGTTGCATTGCATTGTGCAAAGCTGGATTGCTGTTCAAAGCTGTCAAAATTTACTGACTATCCCACATATTGTTTAACAATTTAACATAGTTTTCACTTGTGAAGCTAGTATTGTCAAGCAGTGTGCAATGCGTCTTCACCCCATTCACTACTTGAATGTGAGTGTCAATAATTTCAATTAGATGATAAACAAATAGCAGCAATGGTTTTTAGTCAATAGACCAGTGTACTAATGTATTCAAATTTATGGATTTTTCTTCTCTGGAGGCCTAGTAACGAGCTATTCCATAGACCTATTTATAATAAATACATTTCAAAACTTAATTCCAACTTGCAAACATTAGTTGTTGCTACATGTTTTGGTGGGCAAGCCTTGGGCAAACTCTCAGGTTGTTAGGGACAACCTTTGTTCAAATGATATGCATAAATTTGAATAATTAGTAAAGTGGTCTATTTCAAATGAAATAAACATTTCAGCCCTCATAATTAACCTCATAAGCAAACTTCATGAAGAGGAATTAAGCACACAACGCTTGAAACGCATATGAAAACAACATTATGGATGGTGACGTTGCCAGACCTGAAAATGACTTTATCAGTTTCTTGTAAGACCGTAACAAAAGCCGCAGTTGTTGTGATGTCGTGGGTGGTTTGATGCTTAAAGTAATCCCTTGTCTGGTATATTAAAGGTGTATGCAAAACTAATCAAAATTTTACGCAACATGAAATAATTAACGCAGTATGGCTAGGCGTCCATGTTGCGTGTACATTACTGTGTGCATGTTATGTCTTAATCGATTCATGCAGCAGTCTAGCCTTTGGGGTGTTTTTTAATTTCATTCTGGAAAGTGTGATGGTAATAAAACTTTTCCTGTTAAACTAAATGAGATAGAATATGTAAAAGGAATTATGGGAGGACCCTTAACTCTTTATGTACCATGTTTAACACGCGGCTGTGACACAATAATCTACTAAGAGTTACAAAAACATATGGTGAACGCAGCTTTTCTCGTGCTGCT
>JZLH01S0410860.1:5278-16624 GCA_001188425.1 Eucidaris tribuloides | reverse complement strand
TAACAGTTAGTTAAGAAAATTTATGCATGATTAATATGTGAAATCATACTTTTTGCTCTAACTCACTAAATAGGGCTCCAAATGTGCTAATTTTTGGTGTAGAAACCCTTTGTGGTGTTCTTAGCAAATGTACTTGAAAAAAAATTACGATATCAGGTCAAATTCTTATGTATTTCTTTGTTTTTTTGACCTTTTGTTTTTCATTATTTTTTCAATAAAATTTGTCGGTGACACTTTTGCGAACATAAAAAGCAGAAAATTAAGTTACTTGAATCAGTAAAAGCAAAAATATTCATACATTGATGATATTTGGCTGAGAACACATTTGTATTGAAATTGTACACAAAATCATGTTTTTGAGCAATTTTTGGTGCGACATGCATGTACAAAATTATGTGTATCTTCGTAACCGCGTACCCGGGCGTCGCAAATTTGGTCTTAAAAGATGCAGGAGACTCGAAGGAAAAAAGTCATGAAACATCGCGACGAGAGCTTTTTGCATTGCGAATATATTGCGCGAAACATCGAGGGGGGCCTCCCAGGCCTCCCCCGGCCTAGTTAGGGTTAAACTGAAAAAATAATACAAGAACGCATATTAGTCAAGTACTGAATCTCAAAGATTGCACATTAACATTTTCGAAGGGAATCTAAAACATGTGCGATTCTGGGGCAAATAAGCATAAAGAAGTAAAATATTAATTTTTTGCAGCGGGTCATTCCATGTCAATCACCCCAAAAAATTCTGGAAAATTTTTAAACCCGACCATTTTTAATTTTGATGAAACTTGGGTGTACTTTGTAGCATTGTGATCCACAGCACCAAATCTCAAATTTTAGGTCAATCGGTGTTCACGGGCTTTGGAAGATACGCGCCCCCCAATTTGAAAATTGTGGCAAAAATGGGCGTGTGGTCACCCTAAATTTTAAATGCGACCATAGCCTCCGTAATTGATGAAACCAAATACAATAAAATTAGTTCATTAGAAACGGGAATGCAAAAGGACTATCAGAAAATGGTGTTACTTTTAATATATGTGTAATTGAACGAGCAATGACTTTTGACCTCTGTTTTGACCTTGGATTTGACCCCTTGTGCCGATCACATGACCTTTGAGCTTATTTTGATATCTTAATCCCCAACCATTATTTCCTGTGACATTTAAATAAAAATTGAAGAAGTAATATTTATTTGTTGGTTTCAGCCCTTTCTCAAAGCTGGCATTCTCTCGTAAACAATTGCAGTGTAGTCCCACACATGAGTGGCCTGTGTGGTTCAGTGTACAGTTATGGTGATATTATGTGCTTGATTACAGCATACAACAGATGACATGACTATACCTGTCCTGTATTCTGGATCTCCACTGATTTCTATCAATTATTTAGAATCAAATTTTTATCATTGTGTTGTGTCTGTGTGTTGTTGTGTCTTGTGTCATGTATACACGTTTTATGTGTCATGTTATGTGTACATGCTATGTGTGTCTGTGTTATGTCTGGTTATAGTGTCTGCAATTGTTGTTGTGTCTGTGTGTCTGTCTGTCAGTCAACTTGTCAAGATTGTTCAGATTGTTTGTACTGCATAATTTCATTTCTCTCTACAAGAAGGATTTTTATCATAACATCTATCATCTGTTTGAATATCCTGTAATAACGTAACAGTGTACACAAATACATGTACATTATCACCATAACTGTACACTTGATTCCATCCAACACGGCACTGATATGTGTGGCGACTATACTGCAATTTCTTCAACAGAGTTGCATGCCTACTTTGAGAAGGGATTTAAAACCAATACAAACAAATAATTACTCTTCAATTTTAATTATGTCACAGAAATAATGTTTGGGAGATTTAAGATATTCAATAACGGCTCAAGGTCACGTGATCCACAAGGTCAAATCCAGGTCAAAATCAGAGGGCTTCAAAAGGTCATTGCTCGTTCAATACACATATATTTAAAGTAACACATTTTTCTGATAGTCCTTTTTCATTTCCCTTTCTTATATGATACTAATTTTATTGAATTTTTCATCAATTTATGGAGCTATGGTCATTTAAATTTAGGTGACCACACCCATTTTTGCCACAATTTTCAAAATTGGGCAGGCCGTATCTTCCGAACCTGTGACCCGATTGACCTAAAATTTGAGATTTGGTGCTGTGGGATCACACTCAACAAGTACATCAAGTTTCATCAAAATTAAAAATGGTCGGGTTAAACCCATTGGGTGATTTGACATGGAATGACCCAGGCCTTTATTATCAGTTACCTTTGTTGTTATCAGTTACAGCACATAAATTATGAGGAGAGTGGAAGCATGATTTTGAGGATTTATTCTTTTCACTATTTCTGACAACACTTCATAAATTATATCTGAACACTATCATTAAGCTATAAACCTATAAAAGTAAAATACTATTTGGTACCTGAAGTTAATCTTGTAAGAGTGCAGTGTCGAGAATGTAACTCAGTGAAATGTCATGGATTACTGCAGGGTTCAGCAAGATTCAGCAAGGTTGCTTGTCAAAAGAGAGTCTTGCAGGTAAAACTAACATGTGACGGACAACGGACAGATGCAATTTGGCTCTCTTAGTCTCAACTCCACCTCGGGTAGGTGAGACCACAAAAAATTTCAAAATATGTAAAAAACCTAACAAACAAAATAATGTCTTGCCTTTTGGACTTTTTGTGCCCTCTTGATGGCCATGACATCCCACTCAGCATCGAGGTGGCCCAATCTGCGACGTCTCCCTACTGAAGGGCTCCCTCTAGCCTCGGCCAGGTCCATCAGACGACTTTCCTCCTCTATGATTCGCTGTTCCAGGTCCCTCACTTGTTTATTGAGACATCTGTACTCGGTCACAAGCTCACTGCAGGATGGGATACGATAAAGGAAACAGCATTAATTGACCCCAGAAAACTCCATTGCTTGTCACGGACTGCAATAAAACTGCTACATGATGATAATAACAACACAGAAGTAGCATGGGACAATTCTCGCTATCATGTTTAGCAATAGAGGGCGCTATTGCCCATCCAGTGTGTCAGTGTGCACATGTGCAGATTGCATGGTGGTTCCTCTGGTGTGACAAACTTATTCTAGCTTCCATAGACATTACACAGGGACATCTGCAAAATTCTTGATTTTACTAAAAAAAAGGGGCAGAGTATCGCAAAATTTGCTTTATGATTTCATGTAACTTTTACAGGTAGCATCAGAATTTGTTGGGTGTGTATGTCACTAATATTAAATATGTCAGTTTTTACAGACTTTTGTTTGTCTCAAGTACTCTTGGATACGTGTGCCTTCTACTTCTGAATGTCGTATTGGTGATACTGTCAATTACCACCAGCAACATGTAATTGTTTTTTTTAGTAATCACTACTGATTCATGGTCAGATCAAACCATGCCAGCCAAGTGTGGCTACGTGACATACATTTGTTTCCAGTGACGAATCAGTTTTTACAGTTTGAATACGCGTTTTCCATGCCACGCATGGAGCGCGTACAAGCTTTGACAACTTGTCACAATAAGCAAATACATGTTTTAGTGCGTAATACGTGATAACGCACACTAAAACATCTTTGGTAGCAATCGCACCTGGCCACATCGGACAACTTCCCCAGAGATGACTCCCACCGGACAGCTCCAATGAAGGAATACAACTCCCCTGGAGGACGGTTCCCCAAAAGATAACTCCCCTGGAGGATGGCTTTCCAGAAGACATCTCCCCTGGAGGACAACTCCCCCTGAGAACATCTCCCCTGGAGGATTTAAAATTTCTTAAGCCGTGTCCAGACGATTGGACATAAGTTGCTTGTGACCGGGCATAACTTGTGTCAGTAATAGCGTCGGATATAAAGTTGCACTGAGAACGATCGTCGGACATAACTCTATCGGATAATTCGCGACTTATACCCGACGATTTATATCCGAAGAAGAGCAGACATAAGTCTGGTAATAAGTTATTAGCGGTAATAACAAAATATGTGTGGACTGTAAATTTGCGCTGTCGGACATAACTGTGACCTTTTATGCTAATCCAAAGTGGTGGCTTCGACTTTTCATTGTTTACCAATACGACCCGATAACACCTTGACACACGTCATTTCCGGTCTGCTATTACCGGTAATAACGTGAGTAAGCTTTATCGGGCATAAACATGTCAAGTATAAGTGCTATTGCAGACGCGTGTGGACGCGTTGGTGGATCAACAGAACATTTTTTAATACATCGGACTAATGCCTGACAAAGATATGACCAGTAATAACTGCCTTTGTGAACACAGCTTTAAACTGGAAACATTGTTAAAATTCTCTGGGGCAATTGTCCAAATTGGGAGTTGTCCTGGTGGGGAGTTGCCCTCTTGGGAAGTTGGCAAATAGGAGTTGTTCACGAGGGAGTTGACCTCCGGGGAAGTAGTCCTAGTATCATACCTGGCATACTGACTCCACTCCTCCTGTAGGAGAATGTCCTCCTGCATCCTGGTTAGGAAGGCTCGTCGATGCCTGATGCAGCTGGCCTGGAGAGCCCTGGCTATCAGGGATGCCATGTCGTGGTCTTCAGCTGGTGGCGTCTGGGGATAGTGAAGGAGCTCACTCTCCTTGGCACCTACAGGTAGAAATGACAGGGTTGTAATAAAATTGTATTGATTGATTGACTGATTGACTTAATATATATCTATTCTTTATATTCACACTTTTATTATATTATTTTATTTATTTATTTATTTATTTATTTATTTATTCATCAATTTATCACCTCATGAAAAATGCATTTTAATCGTGATTATCCTTCTATTTATTTTCTTTTGTAAATGTGTCATGTTCTCCTCTGTATTTATATGTTACTGCGCTATGAGCACCTGCATTGATAGGTGGATTTTAGCGCATTATAAAATGTCATTATTATTATTATTATTCATTTATATATTAAAGGTAAATGACATGATTGGGGGTAGTCCTCAACTTGGGCTGAAACTACTGTAGAATCAAGTAAACTATGCAAGGATTCGCCTGTGAAAATCTTGTAGTCAAATGTTGGCTCATTCTTAAATAAATAATGTCAATATCCCTCGTGCAGTCAAACCTGCTGTGTGACTCTCTATGGGTCCTATTTTTATCGTGCCCCGATAGAAATAATGTTCATGCTTGATTCTCCTTGATTACACAAATTAGAGACAAATCCTTCCAGCTGGGAGATGCACTCCAGTGGTGTGTAGTTGGTATATATTTCAACTCATTTGGTTCTTGAGGCATTTTCAAGTGTTCCCAATCATGTCACTAACCTTTAACTTATTCATTTATTTATTCATTCATGTCTGACACTTCATAATCTTAAAGTAACAATCAGATGTTTACAGCAAGAATTTTTTTAAATGGGTCCTGGTTTCTCCAGCGTATTTTCAAAATCCCACAAAAAAACATGGTCAAGTCAATTTCAAGAAAAATCATACTTCTCAATCATTTCTGGTCCTCACTTTAGGACAGATGATAGATAAATGTGGCCTTTCAGAAAATTCTAAAATCACAAAATCAACTTTTCTAACCCAAACCAACTATTTCAAACATACATGCTAAAACAATAGTTGCAACTTATTATTCCATTTGGCGGCAACAGGTCACATGTTACTGTTTCGGTATATTTAACCCGTTGGAGACGATTTGATTTTGCTATAAAACCCGTTTTCCATAGACTCCAACACGAGTTAACTCGTACTTGGTCTGAAACGGGTTAATTGTTTGTTTGCTTCAATTACCGATCTGCATGCCACTAGCCGTGCTTCGTTTGCTGATTTGCGTGGTAATACATAAGTCTGTTAAACCTTTATATCAGTGCCCATCATGGAACAGTGGGTAATACTGTTTTCCCCCACCCCTTGCCCAGCTAGCAATCTCAGGATATGGGATTCTTCACATCGGCTCATAGGACTATTTGGTATTTTTGTTTTTATATAAAAAATAATTCATGACAAATTAACATGGAACAACGTGGTGTTAACCCTTACTGTACTGGGCTATTTGGCTCCATGAACATTTTTGAAAAATAATGTTGTTTGATAAATTATGCTAATTTATGCATGAAATCAGTCTTTTTGCTCTAAGCCACTAAAGAAAGCTCCAAATGTGCTAATTTTTAGTCTAGATAATCTTTGTAGCATTTTTAACAAATGTACCACCAAAAATTTATGATATCTAAACTTATTCTTTATGTATTTTATTGTTTTTTTCAATTTCTTATGTATTTCCTTGTTTTTCTGATCTTTTGTTTTTTATTGTTTTTTTGCTGAAATTTGTCAGGGACACTTTTGCAACCATAAACAACATAATAAATTTCAACCAGTAAAAGTAAAAATAATCACACATTTATAAATTTTTGCTGAAAACACAATTTGTATTGAAATTGTAAAGGAAATCACGTTTTTGAGCGAGTTTAGGTGTGACATGCAGTACAAAATGTTACATAACTTCGGAACCACATACCCGGACGTCGCAAATTTGGTCTTAAAAGATGCGCGAGACTCGAGAGAAAAATGTCATGAAACGCCACGGCAACTGCTTTTCGCGTTGCCGACATATTGCGCGAAACGTCGAAGGGGGGCCTTACAGCCCCCCCCCCCCCAGTGCAGTTAGGGTTAAATGTGGCACATCAAGAGTTAACCAGATTGACCGCTTTAACCCTGTCCCTTACCATTTTCATTCAGAATGACTTTGGTCACAACGTAACGGGTGAAGTGCAGCAACAGAGTGTAGAACCTATCACCTCCTGGTGACAGGAATAGAGAAGGTACTATTCTAGGAAGGAAAGAGTCATCTTCTTCCTGTATAGATAGATAGATAGATAGATAAGATTTTATTACTCTATCGACCCCCTCTCGGGGTATGAGAGTAATATAAATACAAATTAGACAAAAGTGAACACAATCAAAACTGGAAATATCACTGAAAGTGATTAATACCCCCTGCCTCATCCAGATGGCCTTATGAGCCATTACTATGGCAACATAGTCTACTGACACATTCAAAGAGTGTCTTACACCTCTTCAACTCAACAACATATATATGTATGTGTGTCAAATTTCAAGATGCATTGTTTGAAAAATGAGGAAGCAATTCAATCTGCAATACTTTTCTGATTATACTGTTACCATGGCAACAGTTTCCAGTATTTGGATTTTATTTTTTTATTTTTATTTTTTTGGTTTTGTTGATTTTCAATGCTCTGATAATTTTACTGTTAATCACATATTAAAGGTTAGTGACATGACTGGGAACACTTGAAAATGCCTCAAGAACCAAATGAGTTGAAATATGTACCAACTATACACTAGCAGGCGTGGATCTCCCACCTGGGAGGATTTGTCTGTAATTTGTTTACTTAAGGAGAATCAAGCATAAACATAGGAGTATTTCAATTTTATCCGGGGACGATAAAAATAAGCCCCATAGAGAGCCACACAGCAGGTTTCCCTGCTACGAGTGATATTGACATTGTTTATTTTAGAATGAGTCAACGTTTGACTACAAGATTTTCACAGGAGAATCCTTGCAAAGTTTATTTGATTCCAAAGTAGTTTCAGCCCAAGTTGAGGACTACCCCCAATCATGTCATTTACCTTTAATCCCACAAATGTGTGACATTCTGTGGCAACTTGTCATACCTTAATTTCTGCTAGCCAGTTGTTGATGGTCTTCCGAAAGGCTTGCTCTTGTTTCTTGTCCACAATTGGCCAACAATATCTGCACGGTAACAAAATTCAAAATCAAATCATAACAGAAATAAAGTCATGATAAATTACAAACTCTCCCTCCCCAACCCCATCTTAATCACACCACATGCCGATTCACAGAATGGTATCCACATGTATGTGAAAACTCAGTCCATGCCAATTAGTTCAAGTTATGCATTTGGCCTCATGATATGTGCATATAATTACTGGCTACATTTTCAACCATAAATTCAAATGGTACCGTGCTGCAAATCTCAATACATTTAACGAACAAGTAATGACGTAGTGTCATTCACTCTCCAATGTGATGCAAGCAGTCTGTTTGAACGCAAAACAATAGTTTATTTTTAATTATATATGCCTGTACTTTTCATTCACTACAGTCACAGATCAATTATGTGTACTTGATACTTCATGACCATGTATTGAGTGTATAAATATTTCAACTTAGCATGTGCATGTACACATGTTGGTCACATAGAATTCAGCTGGTAAATGTCTGTAGCACCATGATACCATACCTGCCAACCGTCCCGATTTTTCCAGGGTAGTTTTGGTCTTATTACAGTAACTAGGCGGTGCGTTCAACAACAAAAACGTAGATTAAAATAAGAATAGAACATGAATGACCAAAATAAATGAAACTACTGAACCAAGTGCATTGGTTATTATAGTGATTTTAATGCAACGCCCAAATTGTAATGCAAATGCCATGTTTACATTCACTGGTGAGTGCCGGAACAAAAGGTTTGTTTCATTCATACTTTTTCTCATATTAAGAAACTTTTGGTTCAGCTGTTTCAAATATTCTTCTCATTCGCACTCTAATCTCATTTTTTTTTAATTATGTAAACTTTTTATTGTTTACTGTACCGCCTAATAACTGTAATAAGAACAGAACTGCCCTGGAAAAATCGGGACAGTTGGCAGGTATGTGATACAGTTTCATGATTAACAAGATACAATATTTGCAAGAATACGTAAGTAAACAGAATGGTAATAATGACTGAATGAGACACATATGTTCCAGCAAATCTAATTACAACTTTTTCAATGTTCTTCTAAGAATGGACAATGCATATTGTATAACACTCTGTTGACAAGAAATAACTTAAAAAAAAAAAATTAACTTACCTGAATCTGTCCTGTGCCATTGCGGGATTCAGCTTATCAAATAAGAAGTGCATCACAACTTCAAAACCCCTCTTATTTGGGAGTGCAAACATATCTCTGTAATGACAAGGAAATAATGGAATAAGGTGGGAAAAAGAGAGAAAATTGAGAATCAAAAAAAATAAAATAAATGCCATTATTACCCTGATGAAGACTATTTCCGAAAAATCTTGGGCTGGGCCCTAGGTCTATGGATAATGTTTGTTATGTGATACAGGTATATCAAAATCAAATCATATTCATTGTGTTGATGTGCATTTTAAACTTACACTTTAACTTCAAGAATACTGTAGTTTCATTTTGTTTGTAAAAGAATCAAACATGCATGTAAAACAGGATTACTGTTGCTCTAGTTATTAAGCTAAAATACAAGTCAAGCAGATCACACTGAACACGATAAAAAGTTACTTTGATAACACTGGGCTGAAACCAACTTGTTTTTGCACTTTAGAACTTTAAAAATTGAAGTTTTTACTAGTGTAGGGGCCTATTTACCGATACACTCAGACTATTAATTCATGAAATTGTTAATAAGTTAGACAATTATTAATGTTAGTTTGCATATGGGCAAATCCATGAATTATAGGACAAATCACGAATTATATAAATTGCTCTATCTCGAATCGTATTACATTTTAATGGTTTAAATGGGTATGAATCATGAAGAAACAATGGGGGACATCATTTCTACTCTAAATTTTACGTCTTCAACAGCACCCTCTAGGAGAATCGGAACCATACATGAAATACCACATGCGGGACTAGTGTGACTAATCTCAGTTTTATGAAAAATTATCATTTATTCTGCAGTTTTTCCATGCCAATAGCCTCTTCTCATTGTTTTGAAAGTAATAAAGCCCCATATATGAACACCAAATCTGAAAAAGACATGAATAAACGCACATTTGTGTGGATGGACAAAATGTAATGTAACTAACCGTAACGTAACTAACCATGTTTTTGATGTTGTAGTTAAAAATGAAAAGATTTTCATTAATAAGTTATATATTAAATGACTTATCAAAACATCAGAAATAGCATGAATACACAGTTTGTTTCAGTTGAAAACAGGTTGAGGAAACTTTGAGGACAAAGACTTGTCATTTTTTTCCATGTAACATAACTAACCATAATTAAAGTTCTTGTTATTACCCACTGAAACATGTCTAATGATTTTGCTTGATGTTGTGAAGCAGGTGCCAGTCTAGAGAACTGACAGTATCAAAACAGAAAAATAATATCAAAGCATATTTATGTAAGAGCCAAATGTTGAGTAAAGTTTGTCACGAAGTGACAACGTAACTAATCATAGAATTGCCCATAATATGTCACACAAATCTCCAGATAGAAAAGTAAACAATTATTGGACAACGGTGGGGTATTGTGTGATTACACTCCAAACAAGTAGTAAATTACACGAACAAAATCAGTCTCTTCAATGTTCCAATCTCTTTTCTCTTTAATAGAATCATAAGCTCCTCCAGACCTCCACCCAACTTCATACATGTAGCTCACTATGCTACTATGCTTAAACATCAGTTGCAAGACCTGATTTTCTGTCACACTAATGAGGTACAAATGCTTAGAATTTTAGGTCTAAAGGAACTTTGGTCTATCAGACCTTTGCTCTAACAGACCATTGAATGATCAGAATTCAGTCAATTCAGTTTGGAACAATTCAAGTTCCACACTATCAAGTAAATTTATTAGTCATTGAATGTTTCTTCGTGGACTTACTTGGTAAAAGGCACATTAAATCTGGACTCCATTTCACCCCGGTCAAATCCGAGGAGGAGCAGATTGGTGAAGAAGACATCTCGAATGTCCAGAGGACCGGAGGGACCGTCTTTGGAAGGCTTCTTGGTTCGATTCATGGTTGGTTTTCCTGCATCAAACTTGCAACCTCTTGGAATCGGGTATATCACAGCATTGGAACTGAAAAGAAATTGTAAAAACATCAGATCACCATTACAGCAGGTTTGTGAACTTTTACACTTGTTGTTGGTTTAAACGGGGCATGTCAATCGATGTCCGATCATTCACGCCGCCGAAGTGGGAGTTTTTGAATTGGGAGTTGGTTGAATTAGGAGCTTTTAATTGGAGCAAAAGATTACCTTGAAGGCCCATGAATGTATTGACAGTCATCACAGCAGGCACAGCAGAATATTCATGTAGATGCAGGGGCAACCATTGTTTGTGAATAATGGTCTCCCAGCCCATTGTCACGTTATAATATTCCAAACGTTCCACTGCCAATGCATCACACTCAGTCACAATTTTGTCCAACTACCTTAAGTTAAAGGCATTGTATAACATTGTTTCCAGTTAAAAAAATCTGAGCTACATGATTCCCCACGCTACAGTACCAGTGTCTTTGATAAGGTCTAAAAATGAAGCCCTGAAAAAATTGTATTTCAAAATGATTATTTAGTGCTTC